>JANHFX010012965.1:0-34449 GCA_027560015.1 Chloroceryle amazona | reverse complement strand
AGATTACATTTTAATATCAATTGTATACATACGTCATGAAATCATTTTCCCTTATCAAAGATGTCATTTGTAAACTTCAAATAGCTCTGTATCTGTTCCTGTTGCTCTAGATGACTTTAATTAAAACAGATTTACAAAGGAGACCATTTCTGATTCATAAAAGTTAAGTTATAAATCGCTAAGTCAGTTCACTGAAACAACGACCCACTGAGAAATTAAAAAACACTGGGTTTTAGTGTTCATACTTTTTCCTCCAAACTACTGGAAAATGGGTACGTCTTCAAAATCATGCTGAGCCATTGCACACCATAGAAATACAAACATGGTTAGTACATAATAGGCTTTAGAAAATGACAATCTTCTTACCAAGATAGAAAACAGGTTGCTTATACCACGTGCTCAATACAAAATGACAGTTAAAGAAAAACACAAATCATGATTCAACTTAGTCAAGTCCTTTTTTTTTTTTTATTCTTCCTTGCTTTATGCCTGGGCAAGGTATTGCCCCAGTCCCTGCTGTTCATTTCCAGTACAAAACCCACTGCTAATCCTCTGTTAATAATCCACTTTTCGCACAAATGGTCTATCCCAAATAGTGAAAAAAAATCTCATCCGTATTACAAAGTGTGGTGCTCTGAAAGTTAAGAAAGATGCATAATTCCAATGGAAAAATATCTTTTTTATAATCTTATTTTTTAGTAAACAACAAGTCTAGCATTCCTCTTCAGCCTCTGGAAGGCTCAGTAATATACCACCTACTTTATCTATCCAAAATACCTCAACATACTGCAATAATCTAGGCTTGTTTTAATATACAGATGTGGCAATTTATAGCACAAGAAATACTTCAACCTTTTACAAAGTGCATGCGTCTAAACGAGCTTTGGTAGTTAGAAAAGCAGATGTTCTAGCATCAGACAAAATAAAGTGCAAAGTTGAATACAGAAATAAAAATGAGTACGTAGTCGATCTAGTTTCTGAACTTTAAGTACCACGAGCCAGGCCCTGGGACCCAGGGTGGGAAGGAGAGCAGCCAGTGCATTTGTTTGATCTCTTCCCACTGCCTGCATCATTTTGCCAAACGCTTCCTCTTACTTAAAAAAGCCCCTAAGCCGATAGCTGCGTTTGGCAGTCACGTTCCATCCTTCTGTTGTTTGCAGCATCACCTTACTCCCAGAATTTTAGACCAAATCCTGGCCCTGGTTCTTTGTGTGCACCTTTCTTTGAAGCTACCGGTGTTGAATGGCAACTCTGTCCTGAAAGATAGTACACGTTCTTAAGTGTTCCTTTCATTTGTTTGAATTTCCTGTTTTGTTTAATCTGGTGAATCAGCTCGTTGAACCCCCACTTTAAGGGTTAATTATGAGAGCATGTTAATCCTGGAAAGAAATACGGGATACACTTTCCTGTACTAAGATGTACTAAGAACCTGGAGAGCATTGCCTCACACTGCTGAAAACTAAGAGCAGGTCAAAATGAGACTTTACGATAGTTCAGTGTCCTTTTAATTTCTAACATCTCACAGTGCACTTCAAGGCTTTTTCAAAAGGAAAAAATATCCACTACAGTCTACTCACCCATGCTCAATATTCTTGCATATTGCTGTCCTCTCTGTCCCCACTAGTGTAATTGGTAAAGTGCATCAGAAATCTCAAGTGTGTCAAATAATTGTGCAGGTGAGCGAGACCTGTAAAATTACGTCCTCTTTTTTTGTTACCTGTTTGTTTGCTTGGTTTGTTGTTGTTTGTTGGTTTGTTTTTTGCTGGAGAGCAATACCACGGCATTGCACTCATTTCAAATTGTTTTGGAGATGTCATGCTTACTGATGAGAACCTCCAAGAGCCTGATTTTGGCTTTTGTGTGCTTGTATTCAGAGTATTCCTCAGCCATTGGCACCCGATCTTCTTTTTGAGGACTCCTATGAAAAGCAAATAAAAATGCTTAAGAGGAAAAACCAGTTTTTAAAATTAATTCTGCAACAACTAATAAGGATTGGGTTGGATTTTTGTTTTCGTAACCATAGGCGACTAAAGATAATTTGACAGGGCCAAAAAGCTCTACTAGACAGAACTGAAATAATAGTATTTGAAATAATGGATTTTCATAACCAGGTAATTTTCTTTGTTGTCAGCTGTGCAGGCATAAGTACATCACTGTTAAATATGCAGAGGAGTTATTACATAGCACTTTGTTACCAGAATATCACCTGGCCATGGCCTCTGTGGTTTTTAAGCCACCAGGTTTGCTAGATGAAGGGAGGAGGATGAACAGAAGAGTGGAAGTAGTTGGTATTTATCTACGGGTGAAAGAAATGGCAGCTTCTGCTTTTAAATCTGGCCTGTTAAAAATGGCTCAACTGCCAAAGTGTAATCTCTGCAGATTGACATCCTCAGGAAGACACTTTATCCCCCTGCCTTCAGCTCAGGGTCTAGACCCACTGGAGGCATGTCCTGGAAGGTCCCCGCAGCCAGACCACCCATCCTCAGGCATGGCTACATCCTGCAGGGCCTGAGCAGGGAGATGGACATCTCCACAGAGACCGGCACCTCCATGGTATCTTCCAGTTTCTAGGCCTGCTCATCTTAGCAAAACCAAACACATCTGCATAGGAGCCCAAAGGGAAGGAGAGGGCTTTAGCTGAGCTCATTATTTACCTTCCTGTCTGTTTGTAGAATTGTTCCTCAAAATCTCTCAGAGCCTTGCGAAGTCTTTTCTTGTCTGCTCTTGTTTCTCTGAGATGTTCAAGCAGAACAGGCCTGTGAAACAGAATCAAGAACACGAAACCCCCATGTGCTTGGAACGGTTGTAAAAGCTGTGGCTCTGGGTAATAAAACAGCTTGCTGCTACGGGCCACGGCAGGCACTGATCTCAGTGTCTCAGAACACTCTACCACATCCGCCCAGCGATGGGTCTAACTGCCTGTACCACCACACACGATGAACAGTTGTGCTCCTTCCCTTCTGCTGTTATTCACACCCTTCCAATAAAGTGAAAGCAGGAACTCTGGACAGCATGGGAGGAAAAGTTTTCAGGGTTGAGTCTTGCTACTGGTCTTAATTCTGTGTGGAATTAATGGAGTTGACGGGGCTCGGCATCTCACAGGAAATGCTTTGCATCCCTGTAACTGAACTAATTAAGTCAACAGCCAAGCCCTAAAAGCAGCTGTTAGCAAACGTTACTGTGATGCAGTGGAAATGTTAGTGGTACAAAGAACCAACATTCCTGGAGGGTGTTTTAGCTGGTATTTGGAGAATAAGGTTTTTAAGTAGAGGAACAAGTCAGCTACGATATGCAGTTAGGTTTCTTTTTGCCCATAATAACAAAACACACAGGATTTGTGATCAAACTGTTGTATACATAGTTCAGTTACATAGAAAAATGACATTTTTATTTATTCTTGATTTTGGTAGAGCCTAGTCAACCTCATTTATGCATCTAAGCTCTCCCAATCAAAACACAAGATACGATCCCATAAGCTATGAGGACACATCGTTCCTGGAAGACACATTCTTCAGAAAGTTTCAGGGCTGGCTGAGTAAAAACATCCCAGCTACATCTTGAGATCTGTTATCTCATGCAACCTGAAATTCTTAACTACAAAGCAGAAGGAGGGCTTTAGTTTGGTTTTATAATGGTGGTGTTTTCTGGGCATCCAGACACTAATAACTATTCCTATGCAAGGAAGAAATGGATTTGACACGTAATCAATGGCCTCCCATATGACTGTGTGCTGTGAAATCCTTCACTCAGCTCACCTGCTGCTGTTCATGTGTTTCATGGCTTTTTCCCATCACTCACACAGTCAATCCCAGCACGGGCACACAGGAGCAGACTATCCTGCTTGGCTACACTGTGCTTTATGACTCCTTTGTAAGAACAGAAGTCATTAGATAGCTAAAAATTTTGTAGCAATTATAGGTAGGTCTGTGTATCTTTGCTATGCCCTTATGTCGTATCTACCACTCTGTGCATGTTGTTATTTCTCCTACCTGCTTACATTTCCTTCACCTTTCTCTTTGTGAACTTGGCACAAAGTTGTCTGAATGAATGGCTCAAACCACAGGCATGCTACCCAAACAACTCTCTTCTGCCTCTTTTCTCCCACAAGAAAAGACTGAATCGCTTCTTAGATAGGTATAGAATATTAGATTAGGTATAGAATATTAGATTAGGTATAGAATATTCCCATGCAATAAGTATGGGTCGTGTTTCATTTGCAAAGCCTACTTGAAATACTAAAAAAAAGACAGAACTTACATTGTTGCCTCGTGTAAATTGGACATAGACAGGGCTGTTTGCCTGAAAACTTTCTTTTCATCCAGAGGTGAAACATAGGCAGGCTCACTGTCCTCCTGAGAGTAACACAGGTGCTCGTCAACAGGGAGGCAAGAGATTGGACCAGATGAGAACTCATGGCTGCTTTGAGAACGGTCTTCATCGGAGTCTTCCTCTTCCTGCTGGTAAAATGTAAAGCACTGTTAAATTAGTTGTTTCCATTATAACACTGACAATTAATAGGATGACAATGTACAGCATTAGGATCTAACTTCCTGGATGTATTAATGGAAATAGATGACACATGTATGGAAAGCTGTACCCAGTTCTAGCCAAGACTGTTCATGAGAGCTCTCGTGGGGCTTGCTGAGTTACCACGTGTTGTCCACCATGACTAACAAAGACAGCTGACCTTGCTTCTGACTATCTCCAGCCAGCCACTCCTGTTTAATTCAAAGACTTTATAAGTAGCAAAGATTTGAAGAGCATTCTGTGTTTATGTAAGCAGTGCAATCTTGCTGGAACTTGTATGTCTCTCAACTTCCAAACAGCCAGGTTCCACTACCGCTACTCACAGTGAGACCCGTGCTGTTACGTTACATTGCTATGTTATTAAAGTGCTACAAATGGTATTTATGTGCTACATGCTTGATACAAGCACTGTCAGTCAAATACAGAAGATAGTAGAGGGAGAGTACAGTGCTTCATGGGAAGAGAGAGACCGCGTTGTGTTGCATATGGTAGTGATAATAGAAAACTTACAATTGTTGTGATCAAAGATGGAGTTGCGAGAATTTTCTTGATAATTCTGTATCTGTCATAAAGAGGTTTCATGAGACTCTTTTCTTGCTTAGTTGCCTAAAGAGAAATCATAACAAAATATACTCCTCAAAAAATAAAATTAAAAAACCAAAAACAACCAGAAATTTCTCATTTGCCTCTGTAAAGCTGAGAAAGGAATGGAATGAGCAGCTGGCCCCGTGCAGAATTGCTCTGTGCATCCCTTGCTGGAACTGCCTTCCATGGCTGGGCTTAACCAGCTGTTCATTTAGTTTGCTCTTGCTCTTTTAGGAGCACTAGGAGCATTGATTTGGAGGAGAGTATTATTTTAGGTCAGGTCTTAAGAGCCACACATATTTGTAAGTATGAAAATAAACCTTATGGAGGCTAGGTGTGCAGTAACCCAGATTACTGTGTTAAGGAAGAAAAAGGCTAAATCCCACAAGAAAATAAAAAATTAAAAGAAAGAAAGACAAAAAGAAACCCAAATCAGAAACCCAACATGTTTGTCAGTAATTAAGTGTACCAGAGTCATTTGCAAAGTAGACCACCATCAGCCTCTGCTGCCTTAGCTCACATGCCTATCAGCACCCACTGGGTATGGTTTCACTGGCTTCAGTGCTGCACTGAAGCCCCCAGGGCAGGTTTGAAGAGACACAGGCTGGCTGACTTTATGGACAGTAGTCTAGAGCTGCTCAGAAACAAACACCCAGTCAGCAGGAGTATGACAGCAGGCAAACACGGGTTGATGACACCACGTATGGCTGGCTGGCTGATGGAGTAGTTAAGGACTATTTCTAGAGGCACGCGTCACCGCAGGGTGCCAGGGCTTGCCCATCCCAGCGGGTTGGCTTCTCCTCCCCACTCTGCGTGGTCCAGTGGATCGCAACACGTAAGAGCTCCAAGAAATGCCAAACGAGCCAGAACAGACCATCTTCTGGTTCAAATCTAGTCAGTGCCCTCTCTGTCTGACCTTGCTCAGGTAAGTCTGCTCAGGTAAGCAAGCTCATCTGTACTATGTCAGCAGGACAAATGGTCACCAGTGCTTGCCACTGTCACATTACTCTGAATAAGCAGCAGCTTGGTAATTTTTTTCTTAAGGATTCTCTTTTTCTATTCCCAAAGGAGGCTTCTGCAACAACTGTGACATTGTCTAGGATTGAATTTTCCATTTTGCTTAAAAAGAAAGAATAAAACAAAACCCAAAAAGCAAAATCCACAGCAAACCACCAAAGTTTTTGCATAATAGGCTACAATTCTAATTATTTTCTTGGAATCCCAGTACACTCGTCACCTAACGTTTTGATAACTCTATGGTGTGATAGTTGTTAAATGACAAGGCGTGCCATGAGTTGCTAGTTCAAATATCTAAAGTAGATATCTAAAGTATTATCTCCAGGCTTCAGCAATCAATGTTCAGGTTTTGTGACAATCCCTTATGTGCACTGGGAGACCTCTTTGACAGCAGGGAGGTATCTCTTTTGTTAGCTAATGTCACTAGAGTGTCTCTTCCCGAGAAGTCAGTCACAGATTTGTCTTCTCCAAGTCATTACTCCCTTGCTTTTACAAACTGTTGAGTGTCCCCAGCAGATCTCTTTTCCCTGGGTCCCTCCTGCTCTGAACTGGGCTCAGGGCCGATGCTTGTCACTGAGTTTGGGCCTCGCTGACCTCGCTCTCCAGCCATTCTTGGTGCCCAGGATGCATGCAGGGTCTTCACTCCTTTCCCTCAGGAAAATACATTCTATAGTTACAACAATAAAAATTTATTCTCTAAGAGATATGACTATTTAAGCATGACACTCTGTGCAGAGCATCTCCAGATTGCTTGTCTGTTTTCAACACCAAAAAGAGATGTAAAAATCTTGCTTTTCCCTGCTTTAAATTCTTGATTGTCCCTGAGCTTTCTGTGACCTTATGCTACAAAGCTTTCTCTTTTCTACCTTTGAATCTTTTTACTTCTGTACAGCACTAATAACTCAGTATCTCATTTGTTCTCCTTCTTAGGAAATACAATTTTTTTTCATACTCTTCCTATATATTCTCTCCATCCCTCAGCTCTCATTCCAAGCCCAAAGAAGATGGAAAAATGAAAAGGTTTTATCCCAGATGCAGAGAGATCAGATTCAGCTCACAGAATCTTTAACATCTGGCACGTTTTTAGTCATGTGCTGGTGCCACTCCCCTTTTCCTCTACCACAACAATTACTAACAAAAACCAGAAAGAAATGGAGGCAGTCATAAGAACACAGACATCAGACAGCAACTCCTTAGTTGTGTACAGACAAATTTCCAAATCAACATCTCACCAGTGCTGGCAGTTTTTTGGGTTGTACCTTCATTCAGCAATGAAATCTCTTGAAATCATTTTAATTAATAATTTTAAGTGCTGGTGTGAAGTAAAGGAAAACAGAGGTGACAGGTCAGGCTGGTTTTGCAGTTCTCAGGTGGCACCCTGTAAACCTTTCTTGGCTGCTAAGGTTTCTAACCTTTCATAATTCAAGCAGAGCTACAGTAGGCATGAGCCAGGTCTGCTGTGGACGTATGATCCTCTACTTCTATCAGTACTTGCAGCTTCCAGTCATGAAGAGAGATACAGGGCCACCAGAAACTTGCATTTTTACTGGATTTTTTAAAATAGAAACCAAATTCATCAGTATCAGGTAATAACTTCTATAGCTGAAGATTAGTTTGAAATAACTACAATTATTTTAATTGTGTAAAATGTAATCTATTAATATACGAGTCAGAAAACATTTGTTAGAGAAGGTAGATAATTTTTAATTTACCTATCTTTCCATGGTATACTTACAGGTTGTCCATGAATACTCTCAAAATACAGTAGACATTTCTGAAGATTGATTTTTTCCAAAGCCATTTGTTTTTTTGTCATATCCTATTTAAAAAAGTTATTTATAACATGATGAGTCAGGAATTCATGACAAGGGTACAGGTATGTATCTGTTTAATAATCTGTTCTCCCCAGATAAACATTAATCATGACTTCTCTTTCTGCCCACGCTGAGGTCAGCGGGGTCTTGGCATCAGCTTAGCAAGAACAGACTCCAGATTTACATGACTGAAGTTTTAAGTGAATCCAAGTATACGTTACCCTCTCAAGACCTAGTGCAAAGCTGATGAGAGCTATAGAGATACTTCTACTGATTAGAGCAGGCTTTATGTTAGGCTCTTAGCAGTGGAAAATAGACTGGTTTTACTTTGTCAGGCCAAACGGGAGGCTTTGGGGACTGAACTTGTGCTCTTTCTTCTGAAGAAGGATGCAGGAATGAAAATGTACCGAGAGGCTGGAATCTCATTTCTCTTAACTGCCATCTGAAGATCTAATACTCGATTGCCTCGATTTTTTTCAGAATTATTATTCTAAGAAAACAATTTAACCAGCTTGAAGTCAGGAAGCAGTATGAGGCTATTGACAGAACACTGCATCCTTATCTGGGCTGTTCCCAAGGGTACAAAGTGTGGTCCTGGTCAGTAAGGCAAGAATCTCGATCAGAGCCTGCATCAGCAATACTTTTCAGTGAACACTGGTTGACAGAAAGCCAAAACAAGCAGGAGTTTTTGCTTGAATATCATGGTCAAATTGCACGTACGTGAGGCCTCCTGTCAGTTGGGTTTTGGAAAGGCAGGCTCACAAGAGATGACTGCAGCATTTGAACAGAAGGTGTTGCACTGGGGTCCCACAGCTGCCAGTGCAGTGCTCTTCCTAGAACATTTTCCAGTGTTAAGGTAACATTTATGAAAAATTGTTGTAACTGAAAAAAATAAATATTTTTCCTGTTCATCCTAGGGAGAAATCAATTAATAAGATCTCTATGTTATTAACTCCTGTTTGCCAGATCAGTTCAGAAATCATAGATAGCATTCCCCATTATATATCAAGTCAGATTTAGTTGTAACAAATGAGAACAACCGTTCTCGACAAAGTACTCAGATACCTGCAAAAATGCAGAGAGAACATTCCTCAACTTGTTAATTATTCATCAAGAGAAACAGATTTGCCTTGGCAAAGAACAGAAAGCCTCAGCTATGCAAACGTAACCCATCTACAGAGTGGAACAGCAGATTCACAAGGAAATCTAAATATCCAGTCATTGTGATACTGTGGTGAACACCCCATAAGCGCTGAGCACACCAGGAAAAGCTGGTAGCCCTAAAGTGAGACAGAAGACTACCCTGGCTGGCCATCAGGAGGTGATGGCTGGACAGCCTGCGTCTGTAGAAATGCTATGGGGAAGGTGCAGAAAGTCCCACCCTTTAGGAACAGTGGGAAGGGAGGAAGGCTTTCTTGCTCTGCTGGGCTGAACACCTAACACTAGCGGTTTGTTTCTGCTCTAAAAGCACATGGTGAATCACTGGTACCACAAAGAATGTGGAGTTTTCCACAGTGTGATTTGTCCGTGTTGGTGATGTACCAGTGTATGCATAGGTGTCTGCTGCTGGGAGCACACAGTTTAACCGGTATTTCTCTCCTCCTCTCCCTTTCCCCCTCTTCCCAAGAGGATCTGCTCCTGCCACTTGCATGTTTTCATCTAGGTCAGAACAGCAAGGAGCACATGGAGCTAATTTTCCGCAGTCTCTGCCAGATCACAACAGGTCTGTATGAATTGGGGCCAACTGTTTGGATTTGAGCTCAGCCACCAAAACGAAGGAATGTGAAGAGCGATGGAGTTTGAAGGGGTTGCAGGAGGGTGACTTTCTGCAGAAAGCAGATGACATGGGGTTTTTATTGACAAGTTGGAGAAATATTTTTACATCCAGCCCTGACAAAGTAATGTTCTGCTAATATCAAAGGAAGGCCTTGCTATTAATTTCAGCGGGAGCAAAATCCTTTTTGCTTGCTGCCCAAATGCAAAACCAGTGCAGAACCTTAAAAGGTGATTAGTCTTAAAGGTCTGTGAGTTATCTGCCATTCACATTGAGAAGAGCTGCTAGCTAGAATGCTAAGAATATTATAAAGTAGCTAATTTGTTTATTTATTGCTAGTTATGCAGCTAATACAAGGTTAATTCTTTCAAAAACTATTAAGCCTGAAACAACTGAGTGGTTAGGAGGAAACTGGGGGTGACCATTAATAGTGACTTTACACATGAGAAGCAATCTCAAGATAGGGTAGCATTTGAGTGCTTTTCATAAGCTCACTTTACGCACAATCTCAAGACAGGTTTGTGTTCAGCTGAGTTTGAAATGGTTGATAGTTTCAAAATCAAGAGAAGGCAGGTGGAAGCACTAACTAGACAACTGGCTAAGATGTCTTAGCACTGTTGGCTGCATACAGCAGCATGAAATTCAGTGCTAATTAAACTAAACCCACTTCTTCACAGCCAAGGAAAAGATGAAGCAGGTCAATAATCAGAGGACAGATACATAAAGGGAACCAGTCTGAAAAAGCCTTGGGGGGCAGAGTGCAAATGTTAACTAAACAGAAGGCAAAAGTTATTTGTTGCATGTCAAAAAGGAAAAAGGAAACTACACATAAAGTGAAGGTTGTGGTTTGGTTTTCATAACCTGGGGCAAAGGCACACAAATCATAGTTTACAGTTTTCTTCCTCACTAGCCAGTTCCCTGAATGCGTGTGTGTTTTAAGCTCGCTGCTGTTTTTGCAGACAGAGGATACAAACTCTGAGGGCAGATGGTAGGGCAGCGAGGACTGGCCCTGGCAGCACTTTGTTTCCATGCAGTACATGCACTGAGGCAGGGTTCCCAGGGCCAGCCAAGTCTCCCACTTGGGGATGTGTGGTGGCTCATTACAAATCATCACTTAACACAAAAATAGAAAGAAAAAAAATTAAAGGAAGGCAAGCAGTGACGTGACAAATCCATAGAACAATGCCAGTTTACTTCAGATGAGTCTGACTGTAACCCCACTGTGAAAGGCTGTGTTTGCTGGTGACCCACAGCTGAGCACCACAGGGCTGCGGCTCCTCCTTGCTGTGACTGAGGCAGAAATTACATCCCTGGCCTTTAAACATTTGGATTGGCTTCAGATTGGCCCTGGAGACATTCAAGGCCAGGTTTGCTGAGCAGCCTGACCTAGTTGGAGATGTCCCTGCTTATTGCAGGGGGCTGGACTAGGTGACCTTTAGAGGTGCCTTCCAACCCAATACCTTCTGTGATTCTATGAAAAGTCAGGAGTTGTGTTTTGGCTTTGGGTTTTGGGGTTTGGTGGTTTTTTTGAGTAATATGATTCAAATTACGTCTCTTTGCCTTTTGGCTCCTGAACTACATTCATGGCCTTAAGTTTTTTTTTACCCAATACCTTGTGCCTAAAACTGAGGCAAACTGTTAAATAAATAACTGTCTTTCAGCACAAGGATCTAGTGACACAAATAGCAACAAGTGGCTATCCCTTTTTGGGTTGCTGAATAATTTACAGGCCAATCCAAATTTTCTCTGCATCTTCTCATTCAATAACTTCACTCATAGGTTTGTGTTTTTTTTTCAGGAGGGGTGTTTGGTACTGAAGACCACATTCTTCTATTTTATATTCAGATCTTGTGGTTTGCCTCTTCAGAAAACCCGAGTGCTTCAGTATTTTAGTCTGCACCTCTCCTTAAGGACATGCATTCTCATTTGTATTTCATCAAGGTCTTACAGGCTTTCTGTAGTTGAGCTTCATGGGAGAACTCAGCAGGCTTTTACAGAAACACTATCCTGGTGCAAAATAAATAACCTTGGAAAAAACCAAACATCTAGCTGCTATTAGTTCACCATTAATCTAGCTCGGATTCTGGAACAGGATCTAAATCTTGTGTACAAAATAGAATGTTGCACATAATGCACTGTAACGTGAAAGCTCCATGTAGCTGAAATGAAGCCATGATCTTTTCTCTAAGCGTATCAAGGATAAGAGGGTCATTAGGAGCAGTCATCATGTTGGTCATGTTTGACCAACCTGGTAGCCTTTTATGAGGACATAAGCAGGTGGATAGATGATGGTAGAGCAGTGGATGTGGTCTGTCTTGATTTCAGTAAAGCATTTGACACCATCCCACACATCATCGTCTCAGCTAAACTGAGGCAGTGTGGTCAGAATGATCAGGTTGTGAGTCAGAGAGTTGTGGTCAAGGGACAGAGTCTAGTTGGAGGCCTGTATCCACTGGAGTGCCTCAAGGGTCCATACTGAGACCAGTACTGTTCCGTATCTTCATCAATGATCGGGTTGAGGGAACAGAGCGCACTGTCAGCCAGTTTGCTGGTGACACAAAACTGGGAGGAGTGGCTGACACACCGGCAGGCTGCCCTGGCATCCGGAGAGACCCTGACAGGCTGGAGGACTGGGCAGGGAGAAATCTTATGAAATATATATAACAAGGGCAAATGTAGAGTCTGGCATCTGGGCAAGAACAACCCCAGTACCAGTACAGGTTGGGGACTGACCTGTTGGAGAGCAGTGCAGGGGAAAGGGACCTGGGGGTCCTGGTGGGCAGCAGGGTGACCATGAGCCAGCAGTGTGGTCTTGTGGCCAAGAAGGCCACTGGCATCCTGGAGTGGATAAGAAGGGCTGTGGTTAGTAGGTCAAGAGAGGTTCTCCTGCCCTTCTACCTGCCCTGGTGAGGCTGCATCTGGAATATTGTGTCCAGTTCTGGGCCTCTCAGTTCAAGGAGGACAGGGAACTGCTGGAAAGAGTCCAGAACAGAGACACAAAGATGATGAAGGGAGGGGAACAGCTCCCTGCCGAGGAAAGGCTGAGGGAGCTGGGGCTCTTTAGCTTGGAGGAGACTGAGGGGTGACCTCATTAATGTTTATAAAGATGAAAAGGGTGAGTGTCGGGAGGATGAAGCCAGGCTCTGCTCAGGGATGTCCAATGATAGGACAAGGGGCACCAGGTGCAGGCTGGAGCCCAGGAGGCTCCGTGTAAACATAAGGATAAACTTTTCACGGTGAAGGTGACAGAGCCTGGAACAGGCTGCCCAGGGAGGCTGTGGAGTCTCCTTCACTGGAGACATTCAAAACCCATCTGGAAACATTCCTGTGTGACCTGCTCTAGGTGACCCTGCTCTGGCAGGGGGCTTGGACTCAATGATCTTTTAAGGTCCCTTCCAACCCCTACCAGTCTGTGATTCTATGATCTTTGCTGTAGCCAGCAGACATCCTCGAGTCATTTCACATTATCAGTGCTACAAACCTCCTTCTCCCCCCAAAGTTCAGGATGACTCATAATCAAAATCCAATTATTTTTAATGTTATACTTAAGGACCAACTAAAACATATCATTTTGAAATAGATCAATTTGATTTCATATTATTCCTTTTCAACCCTCTGTTCCATAGCAGTTTCATACACCTATTATCAAACAACTTTCCTAACAGATAGTTCTCTCAACACAAGTTCTCTTTACAAGAAGATAAATAAAATCTCATAAAAAATATTTGAAAATATTAACTCGTGCAAGCACTGAGTTTATATTACATAATTCTTTGTGAGAATATTTCAAACCAGCACTGCATTGCACAGATTGAGGAGGTTCTTTCTTGGAAATTCAGAAGTCTAGCTAATCAAAAAAAGAGTGGGACAGAGACTCACACCCATCTCTCTTATAAGAGATCTTTTCTGAACAGGATTTCCTTGCTGACATCTCTTCTGGTGTCATCTGCTCTCACTCCTTGCATAGTAAAAGAAAATGTAAGAACTGAATGTATGATCATGCAGTCTGTACTGTTGGGATTTTAGGACTAAATACAGAACAGCACAGTTTTGTTGTGATCTGTTGGGTTGTTTTTATGTGGAGTTCTCATTATGAAACATTTTTTCCATTTCAGGTTTTAAAAAAGTAGTTTATAAATAGAAACAATTAAAAAATCAGTCATGTATGCAGAGATCAAGATGTCAGAAGCATGGCATCATGATGCACAGTTCCAGGATTTGTACAGTAACTAGTTGTTTAAGCATCAAGAATAGAAGCAAAACAAAACAAAACAAAAAATCTCTGCTGTGTACTTTCTGCCACTGAAATCCACCCAGATAACTTCTTAGTTTTCACATAGTTTAGCATTTAGTTGTCCTTCACTACTCCGTGTCCCCTCCACCCCCTCCCTTTTTGTTCACCAGCCCGAGTATAAATGTTACTTTATATTTTAGATTTTTAGATTTAGACTTAAGACTTAGATTTTAGGTACCTCTGAGAACAGAATTTATTGCCTCGCTTGACTGTAATAGCATCTGAAGTAGCAACATCATCTGACAGCAAAAATAGTTTAAAAAAAAAAAAGAGCATTTCTATGCAAAGTAAGCGTTGCAGAACAGCAGCTTTAGACAGACTCTATAAATGTGCCAGTAGTGTGAAGGTACAGCACATTTTAAAATATATTTTAAAAGGAAAAATTAATTGCCCAGCCAAGTAAGCATGTCCTTGGAATATTGCTGCTGCATTTAGAAGAGCAGTTGAGAACATGGAAGAGCAGAGGCAGTACCAGCACAAGCGAATGTACCAGAGCAGCAGAGCAGTCTGAACAGCTGTGCTGTCCATGTGATCTTAGTGCAGTGCTACTGGCTGGCAGAGGCTTTCAGTGCTTCTCAGGTGAGGGGGACATTGACTGTCAAAATAACTTCAGGAACGTTTTGGTCAGTTTCTCTGGATTCAAGATAGGATTGGTTTTGCTGTCACCATCTTCACTACACTGGAATATGCACTTCCTCCGCACGCAACCTCAAGTAGGCAGGTTTCAGCAGTGCAAACAGTTTTATACCTGCACCTCTGAGCAAAAAGCACTTGACACTATTTGAAAAAAATACCTTCTACACGTTTTTTTTCTGTGCAACTCTTCACAGAGAAGTCACTTCAGAAAACTGCACTAGAGCTCCCCCATTGTGAGAGGGAAAATGCACTGTGGTGCCAGAAGACGCGGGATGCACACGCAACACCGTACCCTGAGGCCACTACACACTAGTTAATCTCTGTCTCAGATCATAAAGTTCTGCAAGAAGGAGCCATACTTGTTAAATACCTTAATAGTCTCAGGAAGGTTAAAGTGCTGTCTTTTCTCCTTTAATCGTCTAAATACACTATCCATGGTTTCTTCTACTGAGGGAGCTGGTTCCATGCTTGTGGCCTCCAGTGTCTCAGCCTCTTTAGTGGTCCCAGTGCTTTCACAATGATCATTTCTTTGGGATGCTCTAGAGGTATCATTTTGCTCCTCTGAAATTCTGAGTTTCAGGTCTGAAAGGCAAATTACTTGGCAGGTAAGTGGATTAGAAGCATTTCAAATACGTTTCCTCTGTCACTACAAGAAAAAAAAGTCCCTACTTCTTGCATACATTATCATACCACAGTTGTGTAGGACAGCAACTCTGTGTCACTTCAACATCTTTCATCTGGTTAAAGGGAAATCCAGTGCTCAAGGGGTGAGATGCGTCCAGGTCAAAGGAACATATGCATTTCTCTTTTTACTCCAAGCCCATCTTTAATGTAAAAGGTAAGGACTGAAGAGGCACTGGGTTAAGGAGTGGGGTCCCGGTCAGTGCAGAATTTCAGTGGGAGTGAAGTTAAGAAAGGGGCTTAAAAGAACAACCAGCACTTGAGAATATTCGTGGGAGGCTCAGAGTGGGGTGATATGGAAGCAGAGGTCTCTCTCTCCCCCTCCTCCTCACTAAACCAACACACTCTCATTGATTTGATGTCTGGACAAGTAAGAACACGCCCAAGCCTGCTGTGGGGATCGCTGCCTAAGAATGCAGTCCTTCACAGATGCTTTCCTAGACAAGAGGCAGCATCTCCACACCTTGCCCCATTCTCACACTAGCTATACTTGCCTGCCCTCCTGTGTTGCTAACACAAGTGAGGAGGAGAATGAAGGCTCCCCCCTGAGAGGGGTTAAACTGTGCTACAGAGCCCACCATGTGCACTGCCAGGCTGCTGGAGCCTTGTACTCCAGGTCTGCATAACCAACGCCGCAGTCATCTAGTGCAGTTTAAACCATAACCCACACTTCCAGAAGCTACGCTGCCATCCCAGCCAGGCTACTGAGCTGGTTCTCACAAGGAGAATCAGTCACTTTGCTTAAATGACTTCCCTTGGTGGAAGAGCACCTGAACAACCCAGAAGAAGACATAGGTTACAGAGTGTCCTAGTTTCCCAGTCAGCAGCCCGCCTGGATGCAGTAAAGTATGTCAGTATACTAGCTTGACACCAAGCCAAAGACTTGGAGCTCTAGGCACCTGCACTGAGCTACAAGGAAATTGAATTAAGGGTAGAATTAGCTCCCATAAACCCAGGCTTTGTTCCTAGCATATGCCTGGCTGGTGAAGGACCTCAGGCAAGCCAGGATATTGATGGTTCCAAATGTGTTAAATTTATTGACATCTGTGCAGAAACAGTAATATCTTTTTTTTTTTTAGCTGTGCCAGCCTGAGAATATGGGCCAGGCTGGTAGGGAAAAGCAGTAATTTCTAGTAAACTCATAGAGCTAGGAAAGATGGACTAGCCTCCCCAGCTTGAAGAGGACCTACGAGCACTTGAGTGTTATTCCCTTTCAATTGCACCTGTCTTGAGAACCTCATGAATCCTGATTCACTTAAAAGCAGTGTCATTATTCAAGGTAAGAAAACCAAGAGTGGCCATAGGATCAGGATATTCTGGGTGTAAAGGTGAGACTGATCTATGACTGCTAAATCTTCTGGCTAGCTGAAGTGATGGTTGAGTCAGAGAGATAAGTTTCAGAAAGCCAACTATGTAGTTTGGCCATTTCCTCTCATTTGCCCATCCTGGATTTGTAACACAAGAGAAAAAAAAAATAATAGTATTATTTTCAAGGGAAAAAATGAAATGTCACACAGCATAGTATTTAAGGGGAAACTTTCCAGAAGAAATTTACTGAAAGATGAGCTTCTGATTCTTTAATTACCACAATCACATTCACTACACCTACATTCTTAACTACACCCAGAACAGAGATGAAAGATAATACTACAATTTAATTAGTAGTGAGAATTCATTTATTATGAGGGGGAAAAAAAATAGATCAAGTATAGATAGCCTTAAAAAAACAATTAAAAATAAATCAGTTTGCTATGTTATCCCTGAGGTCAAGCATGTGATACACTCACAGATGTTAACAGAGTTGTACATAGATAGTCAAGCACAAAACTTGACCCTGAAGACCCAATCTTCCCTAAGTACCTGTTTTTATCATCAAAAAGAAGAAGCTTTAGAGTTGTGTAACCTCAGTCCTAAAGAAATATCTTGCACCTACATTTGGACTATTATAAGGACACTTTTAGCTTTGTAGTTTTGTATTTCAGACACTCATAAAAATATTCAGAAATTGCCTTTTACATGATTTTCTGTAGTGATGAGGGTGAGATGATGTCTTTTTCCCCCTTCCCCTTTTTAGCTTTGTCTTGAGGGTTGAACTGACTGACTTTAATCCCTGCTTTCAGGAATCAAGGCAAATCATACCATCTAATATCTTTGCTGTCATTGGGAGACTTATTGCTATGCACTGTGGAAAATAAGCAGAACACTGAGGTTAGAAAGCTAGCTCTAAAATACTCCAAGTACACTCATACTTCCAGAAGCCTCAGCAATAAAGTGAAATGCCATGCTGTTATGTACCTTTGAGCTGCTTACGACCCTTGGCCAAATCATTCATCAACTTCAGGACTTCAGGATTAGAGGTTTTGTCACCGTGTGAAGGCTGAATGTAAAGAAAAAGGCAAGAATAAACCAGAAGGAATTGATGGCTTTACAGTCAAACAGATAAAAACCTATCAACACAAACACGTGCTAAGAAATAGTTCCATAGTTCCAGCTGCATGGTATCACAGCATCATGCACAGCGTTTGTCTTGATCACGATACTGATTTATCGTGACTTAGCTTGCCCTGCTGTGTCACAGTGCTGCACAGATCTGAGTATTTTGTCTCTGACCCTCAAAAAAACCCATCTAAGTCCCCAACTAACTGGATAAGTAATCTCAATGGCTTCAAAAGGACTGGTCAAATACCTAATGTTAGTCAAGTTCCAAAGTCATTTCCAGGATGGCAATCGAAGCGCTCTGTCCCTTGCAGGGATAAACCCTTATGGCTTTAAGACAGGAATTCTATTGGGAAATAGCACTTCAAAATTTTCAGCTGAAAAAAACTCAAAACCCCCTCATCAGCAACACACAATTTTTATTTCTAATTTCTACCATCAGCTTCTACTGTAGCCTGTGCTTTGGAGGTTTACAGGAGCCTGACAGCAGGAAATATGCACAGCAGAGTAACAGTTTCCAAGCAAAGGGCTTCTACACCGTAAAGCAGCGACAGAGGTAATCCACAGAAAATGTAAATTAAGAGTCTCAGAACTACTGGGTACACTGGAAGATAATAAAAAGATATTCCCACACTGACGATTTTCCTATTTCATTTTACAAAAAAACCCAAACCAAAACCAAACCACCTTTCTCCTATTGTTTGGCATCAGTCTGAATACACCAGTGCTCTTGCCTGCCTCTTGTATTATTTATCTTTTCAATTATGATCTTACCAAGTATTTTTTCTCTTGCTCAAACTTTTCTTCATACTTTCTAATTTTTCTCTTCAGGCTCTGAAGATGCTTTGTAAGTTGTGCTACTGTTTGTGGTTCTTTGCAGTCTTCACAGTTACATCTAGAAGTACTTCTAGGCCTGCAAAAGCCAAAGCATAGTAGCTGGATCAATGAACTGCCTCTAATGGACCCTGCCTTATTTCAGACACGCTTCACGCTTTCCTAAGCACTTCAGAATTTGCAGCTAGACTCTTTCACAGGATAGAGAGCTTAGTTTCACAAAGTAAGCATAAAATAATTGCTTTTGCTCGATAGTACCCCTAAGGTATACTAATGGGTTCACCACACGTCTTTCACTCTCTCACTTCCTTTTTAATTAATTGGGAAATTACTGAATATTTTTTTCTAAAGTTTAATCCAGCAGGACACAACCTGATCCAGAATTTATATTTAACACCCACACCAGATCTTTCACAAATCTTCCAGCTGCAACAGGAGACTGTAATGACATTTGTAAAAGTAAGTTCAGGGAGTTTTTTATTACCTCAAATAAACATTATTGTTTTGAAGGCAGTTTAGTTTCTGCTCTTTTTACAATTCCAAATGAATATGTCTGATTATTAGTCATGTACAGCTGTGTATATAAGCTTATAAGAAAGTTTGGTTTCTGTCTGAAACTCACAGCTTGGTTTCTGGAGAGCACATGTATGGACTATTCATATGTTCTATGACACTCTCATACCTAGTGAATGACTTAAGCTATAGTTCATTTTCAGATGAATTTTTTAGTACTGTACCTCGACAGCTCTCTATCTTATGTTCACTCATCAGACTAATTACTAATTAACACTTAAAACTTGATAATTATAATTAACAAAGACTTCAAGCAACATAGTACTGTGTTATGACTGAAAAAAAAGCTAGAACCTGTTTCTGATATTGTGAATTAACCATGTCAAAATATGCTACAACATCCCTATTTCTTATGATGTACCATTAACTAACAAAACCATAAAGAATCAAAGATTGTGGCTTGCACAAAAACTACTTAAAATATATTTTCTTACATCATGAAAGGTTGAGCACTTGGTGGAGAAGGGGCAGACTCCGTGTCTAGATTAAATCTCTGGCTTTGGCTAAAGATAGAGCAGCGTGGTGACAAAAGAGGATTGTCTCCATCTGTAATGTGATACAGCAGTCGACTGGTCCCTAGGGAGTGATGTTCTTGTGGCGTCCTGTCCATGTCATTCTGCCAGTCTCTGTGGGCTGGCACAGGCTCTAGAAATAAAACATAAGCTGATATGGACTACGGGTCACTCACAAGATATCCAGCTACCTAGATAATGCAAATCTATACTTACGGTAGAACTCAAAGCATAAGTATTCAATGTAAACAGCAAACAGTTCAGCAAAACATCACATGCGGGATGAAAATAATACTGAGGATGAGAAAACAGGAAGGACATTTACTGGCTTTTCTGTTGAAAGCATTTTTGAGTTCTCTCCTCCTCTGGTCAAGAGAAAGGCAGATCAAAGATATGTCCTGATGCTAAGAACCTCCAGTGTTGCTTGCAATATCCTCCAGAATTTTATTAAGGTTTGAAGTAACATACCCATAGGAAAATAACAGCAATGACCAATAACACTCAAGGTAGTTAGCTATTCAAGGCAGTGTTCAGTGACTGCTACTTGAAGGAGTCATGCTTATGATACTATATTAATATTGTCTCAGGCTACAAATGGAAAACTCCCCCCAGGTGCCTCAAAAGGTAACATTTGTTTTATAGAGATAGTCAAGCTAGAAGTCAGAATGATTTACCCTGGACTGAAAAAGTAGGAATTGGTGAATCTCATCACACTGATACTGTTTCTGTGTAACATGAAAAATCATGAGCATATTAGAGAGCCCACCTCCAAAAGTTCATCTTCCCTCTTCTATACTGGGGTACGTTAATGGGAAGAACCACTCAACGGAAGAACCATTCTTCCTCACCCTCAGGAAGTGAAATGGGTAAGGATGAACTAGTCCAGTCAACACCTTTGCTATCAGATGATTGTGCTTTAAAGCAGATTATACTTTCAGGGAGAAACTCCATGCTCTCATAGGAGTTCTCCCTCAAAAAAAACCAGTTAACAGATGTTAAAGAACATGCTCTGTCTCAGGTTCCATAGTACATAACATTTTACACAGCTAGGTTATTATTATTATTTTCCTCTAAAACCATGTATATATACAGCTTGGAAATTCACATCTATCAATATTTTATTTCTAAGCAGCATGCATGTTATTTCTAATCAGTATTGTATTTGCAATACAGCGTGCATTCTAATACATTTCACAGAATCTTCTTATTCAATGGAAGGCTAAAACTGTGCAGAAAAACAACTGTATGTGGATTTACTCACAGAAGAGAAGGCAGGTTTAGAAAAGCTCTTTCACCTTCTCTTTCTTCCCATTTTCTCCTTCTTACATGGGCTGTGACATTCCCATGGAGAGAGTGCATTGCTTTCAGAATTTTCATGGAATCTTTGCTGTACATTTTATTTTACCTCATTCCAACAGATCCTGAAGCTATGAATCCCTATCACTGCACTGGGACAGTGGGGACAAACCAGATCTGAATGGCACCCTTCATAGAAAGCAACTATCAATTTCCAAAATAGTAGCTACAGTGGCCTAAAATAATGTTTTATCAGGCACTGTCCAACTGGTTTTGCTTTACAGACAACAAAAAAATACAATTGCATATTGTAGAATCAGAGTTTAGTTTGTCACAAAAAAGTTCCACTTGAGTTTTGTATCTGTAAGTTCATCTGCCCTAAGAGCACCACCAATTATAATTATTTTAAGCATTTTACAATGAGACAATGTAGTTGATTATTAATTCTAACTTAGCAACTTTCCCTACCTACTTCATACTCTGTAGGTCAAATTCAGCTCTCCAAGATACCAGAGCAACACCCAAAACTTCTAAACCATGTATGAGATTAAAATCCTCCCACAGAGAGATCCAGAAAGGCATCTGGGAGAAGAAAGGGTAGAGTAGCCGTGGGGAATTATGTACAAGGACAACGTACAGTGATAAGGGATAGAAAAAGTGTTCTGCAAGTGTTGTCTGCTCATGGCAACTTCTCTTTTCTTACCCTGTAAGACCTCAAAATTAATAGTTTTGGTTTGGTGGAAGTTTTTTTGACTTCTGAAAAACAATACTGTCAATAAGAAGAAACTGATTTTTGTTGCCTTGAGTGTGAAACAAATGGAATTAAATAGACTACACAATCAAGTTTATGTTTTTAAAATAATATATTTGTACATCTTTATATTAATTCTTTTTATTGCCTGATTCACTAACCAAAAGCTAATAATTAGATTTGTAGTACATATGGCACATCCTCTAAAAAGTCTGTTCCTAGCCTGGTACAAATCTCTGGACTTCCATCCAAATTCAAGCTGTAATCACCAGTAGTCCCATGTGACAGCTGTACCTCAACTTAATGCATCAGAAGCTTTCACTAGTAATTTAAGAGACAGAATTAGACTGCAAAATGGCAAAACCCCCACAAACCACAGAGTAGATCTTAGCAAGAATGAGTGTACATTAAAATCCATTAAATAGGTAAGCTTCAACTAAAGCACAAGTCTGAACTCCTAGAGTGACAGAACACTCTCTGAACGGTGTGAGAGAAATGCTACATCATCCTGCATTTGTCTGTGTAGCTGGAGACAGGCAGCTAGAGAGGATATTGGAATCAGGGGTCGCTAGCAGTATCTATTAAAAGAAAATCCAGTCAAAACATCAAATATACGCAAACAAAACAATTATGAACCACCCTAACAAAGAATTATGAAACTACCAGAACAAAATAATTCAGCAAACTACTGGAAAAGGAGGAAAAACCCACCCTAACATAAAGGAAAAGAGTCAGTGCAGATTTGGGATGGGCTGCAAAATGTTTCTGCCTATGCAGCACAGATATGAGATCTCTGCCTCAGAGACAAGCCAAGGGACTAGCACCAGGGCAAGTTCTATGCCTGCATCGGGTGCTATTAAGGTAGTTGCCTGGCTGGGCTAAAGCATCCATTTCTTTTAGCCAAACCCCAGAATATTTAGCATTTATTGCATTCCTTCATCTTTATCACAATTTGGATTCCTGAATTGTGCCACGTAGACCACAAGTTTTAGGATTTCCTAAGCAGAACACTATCATTTGTTTGTTCGGGCTTTCTTTTGTATTTTTTTTAGATAAAGAACTACTGTTATTTCTTGCTGAAAATGCTGACCAAACAGCTTGTGAATTAAGTTCTTCTGAACCCAGCCCTTATTCTGACAGAAAACATCAGCTGCAAAGGGATTATTGACCTATCTGTCTTAATTTATACCTTACATGGTGAACGACTTAAGTATTTGTGTATTCATGTCACTTGTCTGTGAGATGTATTAGTCATATTGCCTTTGACCTATTTTTCCTGAACAGTGATTCCTCTTCTGCTGAGCATCACGACTCTGCCAGCCCTGTGACTGCAAGCAATGAATTGACAAAAATAGTGCCGAGCCTTAGAGCTATTTATTTGCAAGGACTGGTTTCCATATTGAGGAAAGAGGGAGAGATAACACACCACATTTTGTCCAGACGGGTAATAATACAGGTTCATGAATGTTTAATAGCCACATGCTGTAAAACTCACCTTCACTATCTCTCTGCTGATGCATTAAATTAAAATCAATAATAGGAGAAATGAAGTGATATTGCTCTGACAAAAAGAATGACAAAAATAGAATTACATGATATGGCAGGTGATCTCACACAATACAGACATAGGAAGTAAAGAGCAGAAATTTACTTGAACAGCAACGACAACAACAAAACATTAAAACCGAAAAGAAAAAAAATCAGGGTTCTTAAAACCTGTCTGAAAAGCAAGACTCCCTCTCAGAAAAACAGAAGGTTATAGCCATTAATTTCCATCCTTTATCAGGTATCATCCCTTTTAACATTACACAGCGTTTGCATCAGGAAATGCTTTGCATTAGCTGTGCGCCGTTTCCCGGAGAACTGCAAATCTGATATTAAACTGCAAGTCACAAGGCTTTTTTTTTTTATAATTTCAAATGATAACACACCATGACATGGTCACTCACCTCCACAACTAGCCCCATCAGCTTGCACACTGGTTTGGACTGATGTAGGGGTTGGATCCCTGGGTGCCAGCAGCTGAGGAGTTTCTTCCTGGGTTGGCAGAAACGCGGAGCACAGATCGGTTTCTAGGGCTTGTAGCTTCAACAAAGAATTCTGCAGACAAAAGCAGAACATTGGGCTAGAGAGTGAACAACAGAATACAGCGACAGCTCTTCAACTCACAGAGCCCATTAGCGGCGCTTCCACCAGCAGCTCTGAGGGGATGTGCAAGAGAGCAAACGTGCACTATTCCACGAGTTCCTTGACTTCTGGTTATTTAAGTCCCAATTTAAATGGAATACTCATGCCATGTGGGAAAGATGACTTAATCAGCAAAAGGCAATTTATTCTAGGAAGCCAAACTGAGATGGTGTCCCTTTTCTTGGTCTTGAAGCAATACATAAGCAAGTATCTCATTCATTGGGCTGACATCATGATCTGATGACATTATGTCCCTCCCCATTTACCATTCATAAAAAAACCAAAACTCCCTCTCCAGCCAGTGAGCGCCGTACACGGCAGCAAACAAAGAGTTACTAAGAAGAACACTCCCTCGTGGGATTCTTGGAAGAGGCTGTTTGGTTTTTTTTTCGTTGGCTTTTTCAGAGACATTTCTTTCTGCAGACATAGCTTTTGTGTAGGTTGCTGCTGCTTCTACAGGGCAACCAGTTCATTTCTTACCAGCCAAGGTTAAAATGAACAGATCATTGTCACTTGCTGCAGGCAAATCAGCGAGGACAAGGCTCGTTATCTACAACATTACTTGCAGCTACTGTGGCATGCTTAGCCCAGGTCTTATTTTAATCTTTAATGGTGCCTGCAATATTCAGCTGTACAATATGACACAAGCATCTTGCTGTGATGCAAATGCTGTGAAAGCCCTAATCCTCATCTGACTGGGCAAAATGAGGCACGGCTGATACCCCTTGTATTCAGTGCCCCTCTCCCAAGGGAAATAGAGCTTGCAACATAAACCAAAAATCACACAGGGCTGTCTTAATAATCACACAGCTGGCACACACAGAATTTGCATAAAATGTTAAAAGCATTTTCTGGAAAAAAAAAGAACAAAAAAAACCAAACTAACAGCTTGATTGCAACAGAAAAAAAAATAAAAATCCCCCAGTTTATACCCTGAAAAGCTCTTTTCTCCACTCTGTCAAGGACCTGAAGCCAATTTATTGTCTCATTTCATAAAATAATGAATTTATTTATTGAAATAATTTCCTTTGTGTAGCCAGATGTCACCTAGGAAGCAAATAGTTTAATATGTCTTTGCATTATTTTTATTGTGGCACAGCCCTTTTCTAAAGCCAAGGATATCAGTGGTTTTAGGTTAAAAAAAAAATAAGGAAACAAACTTGGTTGACAACAGCAGGAAAGACTTTCAGCTTGATTCCTCTCATT
This sequence comes from Chloroceryle amazona, assembly GCA_027560015.1. Classification (NCBI taxonomy): domain Eukaryota; kingdom Metazoa; phylum Chordata; class Aves; order Coraciiformes; family Cerylidae; genus Chloroceryle; species Chloroceryle amazona. The sequence goes on along the minus strand of JANHFX010012965.1, from coordinate 9,326 downwards.
CTTTCTGTGGAATTCAGGGAGTGAAAAAGGAGCAGAAAATAGCTCCTGTCTAGGAAATACCTCAAATTAGGGAAGATCTGAAAAATCACAAGATCACCACGAGATACTGTGACCCTTTATGTGCTGTCAGGAGGGCTTTGAAATCTATATCCCCTGCCACAAAACAGATTCGGTTTGGACTCTGGCTTCAGCTTAGGTCAAAAAGCAAATCCAGGAACATCTTCCTTCTCCTCGTCCCAGAGCAAACAGGAGCTCTGGCCATTCCTAATCAGAAGCAGCTTGATATCAGATACGTGAGCAAAGATAGGGCTTGTGTCATATTTTATTTTAAATTAAGTTCCTCTTATCTGTTGTCAAAGGTACATTTCGATATCCTAGCATACCAGGGAGGAAGTGATTGCACGATCAAGTACAGATTCATGATGAAACACCTAAATGTAGAACTATGCTTAAAAAATATGGCATTCCATAGAGCTGGTTTCTGTGATCTGAGACAGAAGACATGTTTCTTACTCCAGGTACAGGTTGCACTAACTACCTTCCTCTGGCCCAGCTGCCATTTGGAAGGATCATTTACCCAACTTGACCAGCAATGCCTCATCTTCACACCTCAGTTTCTCCAGGACTCCTGAGTGACTGGTATATTTTCCTTGTCACTTACTGACACTGTTTGGTCTAATATCTTACATGTATTACTTCAAACTGATCTGGCTCCTTTGACCTGTCCTCTAGGAAGAGTATAGCAGATATGCATGTGTGCCCAACGTGGGTTTTATCAGTAAAGACCAGTATAATGAATTCATTCAACTTCTCTGTTTACAATCTTAGCACCTTAGTGCCTATTTTACATGTGAAGCAGCCAGCAGTCCCAGCAATACCCTACTTGGCTTCCTGCCAAGTCCCGATGTATTTAATAGATTTCTTACCATTGATTTGAGCATCATTTTTATGAGGTACTTTCAAAGTCTTTAATCCTCTACAGGGCTTTCTTCAATTAAAGACAGAATGATGGAAACCATCTCACCTTCGACAGTTTCAAGTGGCAGTGAATTTTCCTTGTTGAGGGAAGGGCACTGGCTTGAACTGCACCCATGACACTGTCCTGGGAAAGGTTTTCATGATACAAAAGGTGTAATTTTCCACTGCCTTCCATCCCAGCTAGACTCAGATGAAGTGGCTGTGAAATTATCACAGCAGATGGGCAGTGTTTTACAGTCATTAATGTCATCTTGTAAAAGATGACTATACTACTTGCAAACCGTTGAAGACTCTGATGCCAGCCTGGACCTTATAATGAGAACTGCTGAAGGCAAGTATGGGCAACACAGGTGAACGTGCCAGAAGAACATCCCAATATCCTTATTATTGACATGGGTGAATAACTGACAAAAGTACCTAACCTTCACAGACTGTCACTTCAAGCATCTGGAAAAAAAATTCCCTTATCGAGGAAATACATTTACTCTGCATCATTATTCTTACAATACATTAATATTGATGTCAGGTTCAGTATAAAAGCATTCACACAGACTACATCGTTAAACATTGTATTTTGGCAATGTTTATGCTGTAATTCAGCAGCTGGTTTATATTTAGTTGCTCTAAATTATGTTTTTCATCCATCTGTGGATGGTGGGTAGATGGCAAATTTCCAGTCAGTGCCAAACACTAAAAAAAAAAAATCATATAATAATAGAAATACCTTCTATCATCTTATGAACGTGCCCTTGATAGGCATTTGATGTGGGGACAAAAAGAGTAAGTAGATTAGATCATTTTGATGTTACCAGGGAGATGATGAAGCTGGAGTATGCCACCAATTTCACTTCTAAACCAGAGCGGAGTACTCTGGTGCCGCCGCAGCACTCTAGGCATCAAAAGCCACCACGTACTTATGGGATCACATGTTAAGGACACATAGCTTTAAGCAAAGGCCGAGCACAAAGCCACGCAGGGGCACCAACTCCTGGGCAACAGGAGCATCCTAGTAAATGGTAACGATGACCCTGCTGCCTGCCCTCCTGCATGTCCTTTCCTGCCCCTCTCAGAAGGCTGCTTGAAGTAACAGTTCAAACACTTCACGTCTGATGCTCCTTTCAGCTTTACCCTGGTGCCTGATACTAGTGTTTCTGATGCAATCATTCCTGATCCATGCTAATGCAAATGAAAGGACATAGTAATATTTAAAATGGATCCTTAATTTTCTTTGGAAAAAAACATATTGTTGCCTTGTAAGAACAGTATTTTGCAAGCCTGAAAAGGAAGGAATTATATCTTGGACAAAGGTTTCTTATCTGTTCTTGCCTCCTCTTAAAGTAACTGACAAATCAAAGAACTTGAGCTATGCCAGTGCCACTACAAGAAGAAAAAGCATCCTGTAATATTCCAGATCAAAGATAATGGAGAAATAAAGACATTTACAGGATGTCCAAGGAAAACAGAGAAAGACACTGTGGCACTTCTCTCCTCTTTGCCATTTTTGTTAATGCTTTAAGAAAACACTGTCATTAAAGTGTCGTATTCCTGCCTGCTGGAGAAAATACAGCACAAAAGGATTGCCATTTGCAGATGAAGCTCAGCTTGTAGTAAGGAAGCCATCTTTACAAAGAAGTAGGCCTGTACCCCACTGACCATCTCTCTTTCCATCCAATGATTATCGAGAATTGAGAGTTGAGCCCTTAGGGAAGGAAATGATGAGATGATAATCTCTTAGATCTAGTGACACACATCACACACCTACACTCACACTGCTAAATCCCTCCTGAGAATGGGACACTGGATTAGCAGATTCTCCCATTTTATCACCAAAATGCTGTGGCAATGAGTGAAAGTCCCCTAAAAATAGTTTATTAACTTTTTCTTGGTAGCTGCCAGCAGTATTGCCCTCTCCAGCTGGAGGTCCCTGCATGGGCTCCTGTGGGATCAGCATCATGTGATGTGTTTGTTGGTCAGCATGTTCAGGGGGTCCCAGACTGATGGCAGACAATGTGTCTTACTAGACATAGAACTGGGATTTTCAACAGTGAGCTGCCTGACAATGACACAAACACAGGAGAAAAGATTAACTGTAAGAAGAAGATAAGTCTGAATTCCTTTAAAAAGACACATCCTGGGTTTTCCCCTAGTGAAAGTCAATCATCTATTAATAGACACAGATGTTCTCTGGCACAGTACGGAAGCGAAGCTGCCTTTTCTGTGGTTTGACTGGAATGGGCTTCCCTTCCCCACAGCTCTTCTTACCACTGCTTCTGTTGTTCTTGGGCCACGCTTAAAAATCTTGTCTGGTCCTTAAGTCCTCGCCCTTGCAGTTTATAAGCATACTCTGCTAGCATGCAGATATCTTTGTTTGTGGGAGATGCTGTACAAGGTTTCCCACTTGGAATAACTGCAAAATTCCAGTGTGCTGCTGATTGTGAGAATCTAGTCCAGGCTCATCCACGATCACACAAACAGCTTCTTTGTGCTCTACTCTCCTACCATCCTCCCGGCATAACATAAGAAGCTTGTTTCAAGTGCCACGGGTGTTATTTGGCTTTCCTTGCTTCTTTTTACTCCAGCTCTCCCCCCTCCCATCTTACAGGAGTACCTTTTAGGCCACATTCTATTGTTCATAGTTCAGTTATGCAGGATGTAGCAACCTTGAGAACTCCTTTATTTTTAAACAAAACATAATTGATAGCTGAACACTTCTAAGTTGTAATATGAGGAAAAAAGCAAATGTTCTTGGAAGATGGTATTTCGTTCAGTCAATATTGAATGTTTAATTCTTTTCTAAGCACAAAGAGAAAATGGAACAAAGCTGGCTTAAAATGTTTTTGAAGTCTCTTGCTTCTGGCTTTTAAACTATTCTAGCAGTCTTGTATCCCATTTTTAAGGTTTTCTCCATCAAGATAACTAGAATGACTCACTAAAAAGCTAACCTGAGATTCTCAAGTGGTTACATTCTTCCAAGACCTTACAATTAACAAAACCCCCAAATCTAATTCAAACTTTGTAAATTTATATTTCAACTTTTGCTTAAGCTTACCTCACTGAAGCTGTTCAGTTGCTCAGTTGCTTCTTTGGGTGAAATGCGTGCGTTCTGATGTAGTCTACAAAACAAAACAGGAATTTTCACTCAGTGGATCACTTCTCTGTGCTGCAGTATTTCAAACTCTTCAGCATGTCTGTACACAAATTACAAGTTATAGGATAAAGTAATTTTCTTTCAAAAATAACATTTCTATGAATGTTACATTTGTATTTTATATGTCATTCAAAACAATGGTGATTTTACTGCAACCCCAAATGCTATATTTAAACTGTGAATGAGGTCCTGGAAACTATGACATTAAAATCCTGGATCACTCTGCCACACAGAAGAAGTTCTACAGAAGCATGATGAACATCTTGGTGAGCTAATAGGGCTGAAGCCAACAAACAGCATGTTTAAATCAAAGCATGTTTTTTCCCACATGCTTTAAGTCAGGAACAAGAGTTTTCCTGTATTAGAGCCATAAAGAATAAATCTTTCCATAACTAAATGTGAGGATATTTCAGGCTCCCAATCTTCAACTTACTGGTTTAGTTCTGGTTTGCATGTTTCACAAAGACCCAAGGGACTCTCATGAGGAGCTGCAAATACTTTGTCTGAGAGTGATGTCCTCTTCTTCTTTTCAGGAAAGAGGAAAGGGAAAGGGAAAGGAAAAGAAAAAGGAAAGAAATCTCTTCCCTCTAAGACTAATAAGACAACTGTGCCCCATCGAGGCAGATGTGGTCATGGCCTAAGACTCCACACACCTACAAGCTTCAGGATTAGTTCCAAATTCACTCTACCAGAGAATGAAACTGAAGTCTAAAAAGAACTTTCACAAATTAGGTGAGCAATCTGAATAGTCTCAGAGCACAGCTCTGTCCTTCCCCAAAACAAACAGTGGTTTTCCACACCCAACTTCAAAGCCTGACAGGGGTGTATCACAGCTTGACTCGCAACTCAGCCGGGGCTGTCTCAGAGAATGAGATTTCTCATTGCTGAAACAGTGGCAAAGCACAGGGAGAATGAAAGGACTAACTTAATAGTAAAGAGTGAAATATTTATAGTTCAGTTTAGTAACACATAAGGAAGGCCCCATAAGGCTACAAGTAGCTAAAGAATTAATTTACTGATAAAGAAAAAGATATTTAGAGTGATTTACTGCATGGACCTAGTGCTAGACATAAAGGAAAGGAAGAAAAGGACACCTGTGAGATTTGTAGACTTCTGGTAATCATTTGGGTGGCTCCTTTCAGGGTGCATAACACATGGCAAAGGTTAACTCTCCTTAAAAACAGAAAAACTAAGCAATAGCAGCAGTTCTTACAGGTGCTGTACAAAGTCTTGTATAATTCACAGCCCTATCATTCGTGAGTCTTGCACTCTGAAGAGGAAAAAAATGTAGAAGACCCCTGAGCTACCACCTCTCTCGCGTTCAGGTTGATGTGCTTGTCTTCATTTTAGGGATGTAGAAATCTTCATTTTACTGTCTGTTCGTTACTAAAAATACTGAAGTAAGATGCTCTTAGTTTTGCATTCTTTGGATTCTGGAGATACTGAAATCTTTTAAGGTAGGTAACTATTTTTGTGCAAAGACCATTTACATTAACAGTCATACATCTATGCTGAGCGGATCTTTACACGCGGAGTTTGGGGAAGTGCTTATCAGTTTTCACCAAGATTAGAGACTCTGTTAAGCAAATGCAGGTTATCTGATTGCCACCAGGCAACAAAGGACTTACAATTTAACAGCTATGGGTTGGGTCTTTCTCTCATTAGAAGTCAATCACAAAGTATCCATTAACTTCAAAACAGCAGGAACAGACCCTAATTTTCCATCTCTGCTGAGTACATTAAAATTATTTTAAGCCTTAGCTGAAATTCTGAATAATTGCAGGCAACCCTTATTCTGTATAATTTACATCATGTAAAATAATTAAAATTGATTTCTCTCAATGGCTACCACTCAGCTATGTGTTATAGCATTCTTTATAAAACACAAAAGGCCTGAATTCTCACCCTCTCTATAGACTCTAGCTCTGGCAGAATTACCTTGTTCTGCATGTCACAGATGACAAAGGTGCAACCTGGAAACACTTACATTTGAAGCTTGTGGACATAAGAAAAAAAAAAAAGTCTAAATACTAATTATGATAATAGGTCTCCTACCAGACTTCAAGGCAAAAATCAATTTGCATGAGCAGTGTGCTGTTTAAAAACCAGACCAGAACGTGTGAAGTATTGAATTATGTATGATAACACTTCTAAACTTGCATAAAACTCAAATAAACCCACGTTGTTTAAAAAACTAGGAAAAGTTTAAAGATAACCTAAGCAAATTCATGTCTTATTTCCCAGACTAAGCTCAGAAAGAGGCATGACACGATGTAATTTTCAAGTCTTGATTCAGTCCAACCCTGGACTACACTAGCCCCCATCCTCAGAAGACTTCGATGCTCATGCACCACAATGCCACACGTGCTCAGGGTCTTGGACCACTTAGTGCATTAGTGATGCCAGGATAAACCCCTCCAGAAAAACACACTCCACACTGTGGGATGAAACCTCTCTTCCAGATTCACTATGAGGGTTGCAGGTGAATGCTTTGGAAAGCATGCCTGTGAGTCATAGAATCATAGAATCATTCTGGCTGGAAGAGACCATCAAGTCCAACCTTATTGCCAGCCCTATCAAAACCACTAACCCATGTCCCTAAGCACATCATCTCCCTGGCTCTTAAACACCTCCAAGGATGGTGACTCCATCACCTCCCTGGGCAGGCTGTTCCAGTGCCTGACAACCCTCTCAGTAAAGAAATTCTTCCTCACGTTCAGCCTGAACCTCCCCTGGTCCTTAAAGAGCAATACAGAACTGCAACAGGCTTTTGGATGAACACAAAGTGCATACTCCCAGTGGAAGAACCACCACCATTAAGGGCCTGAGGCTGCTTGGATATATCTCAGGTGACTCCTTGGGCACTCCCTGAATGCTGGAGCAGCACGGCAGACAGAGAACCAGTGTCGCTGTGCTGCTTTCATCAATAACAGCAGGTATGTAAAGTCTGGCTGTGGACAGCCACACTGGTTTTTCTTCTTATAAGCGTTTTTCATACTCACCAGGCACAGTCCTTACTTGGGTTTCTCCCCCCACTCTGTTCTCTCCCCATCCCCCCTTTTTCCTTTCCTTCTGTTTTTTGTTTATTTGTTTTTTTGGTTGCTTGGTTGCTTCGTTTGTTTGGGTTGGGTTTGGTTTTTTGTTTGTTTGGGTTTTTTAAAGTGCATTGCAAGCCAAGAGCCTGATCCAGGTTCTTCCATGCCTCAATACAAGAAATATTTCTGGAACCATAAACACCAATATTATAATATCAAGATGCCTGAAGAAGCTGTTCTTAGGAACTGGGCAGTCATTTACCAACAAAGCAACAATTCAGCATCAGTTTCTTGTTTGCTGAGCTATTCACTTACTGGTCTTAATGAATTTTCACCAGATCTGGGACCAGATTTGGAGGGAATCAGGCCAAGTTTTCTCCCTGGTCACCTGGCACCTGCGTGGGAACACAGACTCACAAGCTCTGTCTCACCCGCACAGGTCACCATGGGGACACCAGCACTTCTGCAGCTTCCCTGCTCCCTCCCACACATCCCTGAGTTGTAGCTGTTCAGCAGACAGCGTGGAAACTACGAGAGTCCCCACCTGAACTGTACTCCCGAAATCTGCTCGCCTTGAAATCTTAAATACAGAAAGCCTTGCTAGAGTTTCATCTCCCTTGGGAGAGCACAGAAACCCTGGGAGATTCTGACAGCCTAACGTTCAGGGCAGCCCAGGGCTCCCTGCATTTCCAGTGTTCCTGGAGGGCGGTCATGAAGTCTGGCATCAACCACAACCCCACGGCCTCTGCAGAAATTGGAGATCACCCCCAGGACCAGATGAGTCCTTCTCTAAATGAAACCACTCCACTCCCATTTTATTCATGGAATGGGAAAGAGGTGGAACTTTCAGGAATTTTTCTTTCACAGAAAACCCCAAAGTGTAGTTCCCACACTGGCTTGGAATGTAATTTCCCTGAAACATTGACATTCCCACCATCTAGGAGTCCCACGTTTCAGCCTCCTCTCTGTGTAACAGGCATCTGAAGAAAACACCATCCTCTATTCATTAACTGTGTACACAGTTCTGCAATCCACATCAGCCCTGCTGATTGCTTTTGAGAAGGCAATCAGTAAGAGCAGCTTTTTGTAATCACGTGTATTGTTCCTTGCTGGTTTTCCTATTCTCTGCTTAAAAAAGGCAATTCTCCTTATTGTAACATTTGTTCCTGGGACCCGCATACCATTTTTATCTCCCAAAGGTGCAGATTATATCACATGCTTATCCAAACCCACTGCATACAATGACTAGAGCAGTATTCAGTGGAACCACTAGCAATGGTATTAGAAATGCATGTTCTCATAAAGGTTTCCTTCCACGCAGATGGTACTTCATCTTCTAAATTGATGCTGCTGTTCATAAATCATGCATAAGAAACACCTTTTGAAATTAAAATCATTGATTCATGGGTCAGTTATAGGTTAGCCAAGAGCAAGATAATATTCCCTCTTTCTTCTGACTAAATCTCTTTGCCAAGTCTATTCTTTTGTTTCCCTCAAATCCCGCTAAAACTTTTCCTTCAGCTATTTCAGTGGTTATCATAAATGAAATTACATCCCTAAAAGAAACAATCAACACACATGAGTGATACTTCTGGAGATTGTTTCATATATATTGCCTGTTCTGTTTTTCTTGGTTGTGTATCTGTTTATGAATGTCCCTTGTTAGGGTACCCTGAATTTAGATCGCTCTGCTTAACAGGGACCGTACTGAAATGTTATTCATTTCTCAGTAGTTTTTAATCCATACTTAGAGAAATTAAAACTATCCTGGTTTTAGCTGCCTCACACTCAACAGAACAGATTTTTTTAAATCCTCAGTACAATTCAGAGGCATTTAGACCTTTAAACTCCGACAACACTAATGACAGAGCTCTACCAGTCTGTAGAATCTAAATTAAAGCAGAAGTAACAAGCCCCTCTAGAAATAATTGATCTTGTTTTTAGTGTGGGACAGAGATAAATCCTTCCCACACACATCTGATAGATAGAGGAACCTGCCCACTGGCACCCCTACAGCAGTGGGACCATCTCCTCTTCTCCAAAAGACCAGAAAGCTTTGGTTTATAAGTTAGGCATCTGAGGCAGATGTAGTGTTTCAAGGCACTGCTGTTTTCACCAGTATCATAGCAAAACCAGGTGGAAGATCATAGAATTGTCAGGGTTGG
>JANHFX010012964.1:0-37584 GCA_027560015.1 Chloroceryle amazona | reverse complement strand
CCTCGCTGCCAGAGCGGGGCCAGTCTCCCACCTCATCCCTGCAGCGAGGAGGGCTGGGAACAGGCCCCCTCTCCTCTCCGGCTGGCGTGGGACCTGCAGGGTCGTTGCGAGGCGGCTCTCGCAGCAGAGGGCTGATGGGCCGCTTGAGCTGTGGTTGCAGCATATTGTCTTCTCCCTCCCTCAGGTTGTTGCCCTGGGGAGCTTTGCCGCCTTGTACTTGTGAGGCTTTACTCGCTGTTACTCTGGGAAAGGGTGGAAAGGCTGCTTCTGTTTCAGGGCGATATCCAGCTTTTAGGAGGGCTTGAAGTAACATGAAGACTTTAGTCTTCTAGGAGGTGCAAAGATTTCATCCGAAAGCTCGTTAGGGCTGTCTTTTCATACAGCTTTTATTTTCCCCTGCTGTCTTTGCTGAAGCAGGATGCCTTGTGCTTCAAGGTATTTTTATAAACCCATGCTTCTTTTGGGTTTGACTTTGAAACAGAGGCCTTTCTCATGTAGTACTTGAAACTGCAGCTATTCATGTTTCAGTTCTAGAAACGGTCAGATCTTTTCATGCAAATTCTTTAACTATTGCAGGATATTTAGATTAATTACTGCATGCTATATTTTTTTTTATATGGAGTATTAAAAAGCAATGTTTCTCAATTGAAGAAATCCCTCAGAGTTGGAATTGGAGCACTAAAGATCATTTAAAGAATTCAGCTGTGTTAAATACCTAAGAGATGAAACTGGGGGGGCTGTAATCAAAAGAACTCGTACTTGAGAAAGGAGGAGTTTTGGTTTAGGAAATGAGTAAGAGGAAATGATCTCAGGTTGGCATCAGGGAGCATAATCCACATGTGGTGGTGATGGGTTTTTTTTTTCTTTTAACAAGTTATTTTTCATTTCACAAGCAATGATATCTCGTCCTCACGAGAGAGTTCTTCGACTGCTTTGGCCTGTGCTGTAGCATATGGGAATTGTCAAGGCGAGGAGATTATTTATGGTGGCTGCCAAGATTGAGGAGAAAGGTCATGTCACCGAAGGAAATACTGTTTGCTTTTGTAGGTTCTGTTGGGGGTGATGAACAAATGGAGCTGGGTAGACTTGAGACAAGAGATTTGAACAGTTAAAAACATAAATGGTGTGGGTGGGGAGTAGTAGTCCTCTATGTATTGTAAGTAAATCATTATCCATATATTGATTCGAGCCAGAGACTTTTGCAACTACATGACAGGCTTTTTTCATCACCATCTAGAGCTTGCTCTGTCACTGTGCATGTAAAACATGCCCATACCAACCATTTTTTACCTATTACTAAATAATACAAATCATAATAACTAAGAAATCTCTCACCTCTTTCTTTTGCAGTATATAAAGGTCATTATATAAGTGTTTGAAGTCAAACTGTGCTGTCCAATGTGGTGATCTAAAACCCTAGGACTTCTCCTGCCTTAAAGCGACTGCTTGTTTTCAGCTGCACATTAGCTTTGTGGAGAGCTGTATATATTTACAAGTCACCAACTCGTGACAGAACCCCCTTCTTTTGAACAAGAAAGCTGCAGGTTTGTCTTGAGAACAAACCCAGAACAGAAGTAAAAAGAAAGCAAATGTAATACAAGCTTATCTAGCTCTTTTTTAGCTTATACAGCTTAAAATATTTCTCCAAGGAACAGTAAAGTGCAGTTCCTTTTTAAATTTACGTTTGGGGGGGAAGAGGACAAGTGGCCAATGATTTCTTTCCTCAGTTGTGTTTATGCTACTCTGCTACTTTTCTTTTCCATTTGCTTTTTGTAACTATCCAGAAAGTTCCCTTCAAGGTGTGTGCTGTAGCTGTTTGTTTTTATTGTTAGGCTTTTTTAATATCCAGCATTCTAATGTCCAGTGTACAAGTTGATTCTTTATTATTATCTATACACATAAAGCACCTTAAGACTGGTTGACAAGAACTTTGGTGATGTATTTTCTTTTTTTTTTCCTGTGATCCAGACCTGGCCCCCATATCTTTTGCCATTCAGTGACTTGGGATAAGTCCTTTGTGTTATTTTTGAATATTTTTGCATTTTCAGATATCCATTAAGGAAACAATATAAATATAAAAGACCCCCCCTTTCTATTTTTGTCTCAAAATTAGGAGAATAATTTAAAAGGCCACTTCCTTTGAGACAAATGAGGTGGTTGGATGATGTCAAATACGTATTCCTTCTTTCTAGTAGTATCTGGAAGACATGTAAGAGAAGTAGTAAGGATAAAACAGGTCTTGCAGATGTCTTTGCAAGCAGCTTCTTGTGAAAACACGTGTCTGATGCGGTGAGTGAAACAAACAACGAGCTGCATTACAGTTTTAAACTGAGGAGGGTTTAGTGGTTGTGCAAGTTATTTCGACTGGAGTTTGATTCCCCAACACCTGTGATCTCACTTAGTTTCTTGTTTGAACAGAGAAAACAAGAAGTCAGCTCTTTGTGTTTATTAGTATGCTATTCTATAGATCTGGAAGGTCGCTGTTTACCAGGTGAGAAGAGCTGAAAGGAACTTCTTGGGAATGAATTACACTTTCCCATGCTGGGCCTCAGAACGCTTGCTGACTTTCAACTTATATTACAAGTAACTGGAGTCCTTCTCCAGACAGGCAAGGTAAATAAATGCATATTCTTTCAGCCACTATATGAAAGAGAAGCTTTGTTTACATCTTCCCAGTCAGTAGAGCTCACATGATGTTTTAAGGTGTGCTTCAGTAATTAGAAAAGTCGCTGACAAACAAAACTGGAAAATAAATGACATGGGTGCATTGTTGTTGGTACATTTGAAGTTTTTACCTTCAACTTAACAAGGTGCCAGTTCCACTCGGTCTCAGGTGTGTCTTGCTTACCTGGACAGCAGCGCCAATGGCCTCGTGTTAGGAAAAGATGCTACTTGTTGCTGGTGAAAATAGGTATCAAGCTGACTTGCCCTAGGCTTTATGAAGGGTTGGTAGTTAATTATTGTCCCTTGTAGGAAGGAGATGGGCTTCATGGTGACTTTTAGTCTTGGGCAGTTGGATTGCTGGTAGTTAGAAGCATGTTGTCGACATAAAAGGTGCTGTTGCTTTTCCCAGTTGTTGCAGTCCCTGGTGAGTGAAGCAGATATTCTCTATCTTGCTTTCAGGTTGTGTTGTTTGGGGTTTTTCTGTGTTTTTTTTTCTTTTCCTGACAACTTAAAAAATAAATTCATGGATGCTGTCTATGTATCTACATTATTCCAAGTGCTGTCTTGCCTCTCTATTCCATGTTGCCCTAAGCTTTATTTACGAGAGAGTTTTGAATTATTGGCTAGGACTGGAACTCTGCCTGAAAACACTCCCCCTGTAATGCTGCAGAAGCAGTTGGTTTGTGGCTTCTCTTTGATATGGTCTGTTTTCATTAAGTAAAAACCTAGAGAAGGTCATTTTCAGAAGATGTTGGTGTGCTTATTTTGGACCTAGCCCTTTTCCCCGGTGAATCAATCATTGCACAACTCCACGACTGGCACTCTCTGACCGAGAGGCAGAAGCTCCAACTTGCAGACCAAAGTGAAGTAAACGATCAGAATTCGGGTATCCTAACAAAACTGCACGGTAGAAGCTTGTGGTGCTAGGTATGTTACAGCAGATGGAAATCTTTATTGACAGGTGTTTGGTAAGAAGTGCCTCTTAAACCTGAGCGCTGTTTGTATTACTTCTGGGAGAACTACTAAAACAGAGCACAGGTACATTTGTGAATAAACTCACCTCGCAAGCTCCTGGAAGCTTTAAAACCCATAAGGGAGTTGCCTAATGGAATAAAGTTTGTAACTTTTTAAGCAAAGTATAACTTCAGGATCTCAAAGCTTATATGTATCTGTAATAGGTAAAACTTCCAATCTTTAAATTGTTATGTACTTCCAAATATTGGAAGCACTTGAAAATTAACATATATGGTGTCCAGATGCAATTTACAAAACCAAAAATAACAACAAAACCCAACTTCAAACCCAAAGATTCTGCTTGTGAATTAGTGCACGTTAACAGACCATAGAGTAGGTTTAGTTGCCTTTTTAAAAATAAGTAATCAGATGACAGCAGTTGGAAATTAAATAGTCAGTGTAGTTTTGAAAACAGACTCCTGATGAGAGGACAAAAGGAGGCTGTGTGTTTGGACTTCTAACGAAAGCACCGGTGTATACTTATCTGCAAGATCTTCAGTCTCTGCTTTCATTTGTGTGGAGTTCCACGTGACAGGTGTCACTCCATGTATCTAGTCTTTCAGATTTAATTCTGCCTATTTTTTCCCCAAATAAATGAATTTCATTCTGCCTGTCCCCAATAAAGGAGTTTCCTTCTATATTCTAAGCAAACACTCAAAGCTGTGGAGTTGTATACCATGCTTCACACTGCAGGAGTTGTGTTCTAGCTCCCTTACTTTGTGTGTTTGGATCTCTGTAGTAAACTGCTCATGGTGAGAGGAACTAAGGCTTGGGTGCAGAGCATTCACTCCTGCTTTTGTTTATCCTAGGTTCAGGTTTAAATCACTTGTGATCCTTGAGGACAGGAGAGCTCTTTATTCCAAGGAGGTTTTGAAGCTAAACAAAAAAGGAAGGCAGTCAAGAGTGATCACAGGGAAGGTATCTGAGAAGCAGTCGCCTGTTGTGTCGCTTGCTGCTGTCTCACTGGCAGTATGGCAGAGGTGGGTCTGCCAGAGGAACTCTTCCTCGGCGTGTCACAACTTGAATGGAAGTTTGGCCTGAGAGCAGGAACGTTCGCTTGGCTTGGGGGTCCCAACCTATTGCTGCACGTGAAGTGATGTGCAGGTGTGGTCTCCTGTTGCTGTAGCAGATTACAGTTTGGTTCTCTTTCCTTTTAATGTAAGAACAATAGGAAAATCTGCTCTGGGTTGTCAGTGTTGCTGACAAGTCTGTTGAACATCTGAGCTTGTGTCTCTAGCTCTTGTCCAAAGCAGTGACATTCCTGATCTTTCTATTGACACATCTGCAAGATGTTACAGCTTCAGTTTCAGCAGACATTGGGGAGTGGGGAAATAAAGCAAAGTAAGTTCCTTAGTAATTTTTTTATTGTGTCATTTCATTGATTTTTTTTCTTATCTTCTCCCTCTTCATCATAACTTCTGTGCACAAAATGTTTTGTCTTTGGAAATTTACATTGGTTTTGAAATGAGGTGGGGCATTAGTATAATGAGCCTATATCTTAATGAAAGCAGGCTTAATTAACTAGTTATTTAAAATAGTAATGACTTCTGGAGTTGTGTTTATACTGCAGCTGCAATTGATTTTAATCGTTGAGAGAGCTGCCCTTAGTAGGAGCTCTCTGATTAATGCAGAATATTTCTGATTAATAGTTAAGGTCCTCTCTGATACAGTGAAGGAGAAACTGGTTTTCTTCCTTCTGTATGTACATTAAAGAAGGAAAAGAAAACCTGTGTGATTCTAACCCATCTGAAAAAACTTGTTCCTAAATAGCCAGGGAGATTGAAGCAGCAGATTTCCCACTCTAGGTGAGGGCGCTTACAGTGAACGTCAGCATCTTGAAGTGAGCGTGTGAAGTGTCTCATAACACTGTTCTCTTGATGAGGTTACTTTTAATTATTTGACAGCTGCTCTTGAACATGCTCACAGGATTTATGTAGTCTTGGATCAGACGACAGTATTATCTCTGAAAAAAGTGGGTAAACACAGTTTCATAAATTACAGCTATATTGGTAATTTTGTACTCGCTAGACAACTTTGATGATGAAATAGCTCAAAGGCTGCAGTTCAAGGTGTCTAATAGAGGCCACACATAATAGAGCTTAAAAACTCACTTGTGTGTAGCATAATGTTAGAAGCAAAAGGGCAATTTTTTTGGGATACAGATTTTATTTTCAATTTCAGTTTCTCATCAGCCTCTGAAAATTGGCAATAATAAAGCATAACACCCACATTGTAAAAGGAGCTTCTGATAAACTACAGTCCCTTCTTGTTGGCCACTGTCTATTTGAGCAACAACTGAATGGCTTATTGATCATATTTCTTCCCCATATGGTTGCACATTTTTTTGGAGGTGAGGTAATTTTGGCTAGGTACTTGTTTTGTGGATTTGGTCATTTAGATAGCTATTGGATGTCTTAAGGGCTTAAGTGTAATATCTGTGCGGGGGAAGATGGGGGATTTAAATCATCATGATTACCCTGGTAGAACTCAGCCTAGTGAGTTCTCTTATTACATATAAAAAGCCTTTTTCCAATAGTTTCATAAGAAGTAATTTGAAAGTAAATTAAAAAGGAAAAAAAGAAAACAAAACAAACCCAAACCTTACAAAATCAAGAATGCTCTTCTAGAAGAGAAATAGGTTGTTTTGCAGTTTTGCTTGTATATTGAAATGAGCTTAATTGTACCAACTTAAACTGTTCTGTGTAAACAAATGATTTGTGACTTCATCCCCTTGATCCTGAAAGAAATCACAAAAAGCAGTTGCTGTGGAGAGATCCGTTCTGCGCTGCTTCTTTTTGGCTTCTACTCGCTCGAATGATTTTTCTTATGTATACAACTTGCTTTCACCATTGCCCAAAGCTTATTTAAATGAGCAGTAGGCAGTCGGTAGGACAAGAAAAAGGCTCTTCCTTACTGGTTTCAGTGACACTGTCAGTCAAGCAGTGATACAGCACTATTCTGGTTTTAAAGCTGTAAGTACTGTACAGGAATCGGTTCTGCCTAGTAATGCATTGACAAAGAGCTGCTGCATGGACCTCTCCAGGAGGAAATCATCCCGTGCCTTCTGTAGATCGTTCATATTGCAAGCAGTCGTGTGACTCCATTTATTTTTAACTCAGTTGAGTGCTTGTTTACCTTTGTGAAGTGACAGTTTTCATGCCCTTCTTTGTTAAACGTTCTTTAGAGGGAAGCAGTAGATAGCTAAGAAAAGCTACCTCATTACTTTTTTCTCCAAATTAGTTTAATTTTTTTTAATGGAATTTAGATTTTCACTGAGTTGTACAAAAGTAGTTGAGAACAAAACACAGAAGTGTCTTTGACTAATCAGGGTCAGTCTGCTGAACATAATTTTGTCTGGAGTGAAATTTAATTCAGTAGCTCTAAGGTGACTTGGAGCAGTGATAAAATTTTTGTTGTATAGTTGCTTCTCTTATCTCTAAGCCTCATATGCTTTGTTTTAATATCTCAGTTATTGAATCTGGGGAGGCTTACTTCTCTTTCCTGGATGGTGCATATTTTAATCTGAAGGTTTAAATCTTCTCAACTATAATTTCTTCAGCAGCCTGTGCTAGTTGTACGTTTTTCTTTTTCCCGGAAGAGAAGGTTGTACCATCCTACAGGAGTTGATCGCATTGCTTGGCCTCTTAATTTCAGAGGGTGAGCAGCTGGAGGAGCAGTGCTTCATCTGGGTAACTTCAGGTTTAAAAAGGGCTCACTCTGGAGCCATGAGAGGAAAACACAGCAAGAAATCTAGGAATCTGTAGTGTATTCTAAATGTGGAACTAATTGTTAGTGCCTCTGAATTCTAGAGAATGGTCTTGCTGGTTCCAGAGGGTGTTTTGGCAGGCTGACTGGCAGTGTTGGGTTGGAGCCTTGTGTTTGAATGACTTGCCACAGTTTGGCAGCATATCAAAATTAATTTTATTGGAGTTTAATTAGTTTTTCTCCCTGTATCCCACCAGTAAGAAATGCATGAATTATAAGCATACTAATACACTTCTGCACAACTGAATTGACTGTTAATTTTCTTTTTCTGTGGCATAAAATCATCCTCTGCATGGGGAGGGGAAAATAAGAATGTGCCATTGTCTGCTGCCTTAATGTGTAAAGACCAGTGAGACAAGCCTAAAGCTTTTTCTAGCTTAAAATTTAAGACCTGTCTTTGACTGGAAAAGCAATTAAATGGTCTGTGAGCTAAGTGTGAAAATTGAGTAATGAAGGAAAGAAGGGCTTGTAGTCAGTTTTTTTAGTGTTCTACTATTGTTAGAATCTGGTCAACATCAGTGACTAGCATTTTTAAGAGGGTGCCTCTGATCAAAGATTCGACATGAGTATTTGTAAGACTGAGACCTAACAATGTTCTTTGGAGGTGCTAGAATATCATCAAATAAAACCAGAGAAAATGAGAGTTGGCACTCTTTAATTCCTTCTTATTTTCTGTTTTTAATATGAAAGCTCTTTTGGGGTGGTTAGGGAAGGTTACAGTATAAGGAGGAAAAAAAAAAATCCCCAGACAACCTAGTTTAAAAGGTCATAGAGGTCACCTCTAATGATGAGGCAATGATGTAATTGGTTTGCATTACAGTATTCAAGTCCTCATCTTTCCTCCGTGGTAAAGCTTTTAGTCTGTGTGGAGAAATCCCCAGTAGGAATTGGGCAGCAGGCTGTGAACTCCCATTTCATAAAATGGGAAGCAGGATTCCACACCTGGAATAATTCTGAATCTAGTTGACCCCTTCAGAGTTAAGGAAGCTCTTTCTGCCTATTGTGGCTTTTTTTTGCCAAGCTTTTTATCATTTTTCTTGCTGATCTAACCCAACTGGACTTGTAGAATAAATAGGGTAGGGGTCTGTCCACAGGTAATCACAACTCATGTAGTTTATGTTCCTGACTGGCTTGTTTCTTTTTCAGATCCCTTGCAGTTGGCAGTAAATCAGGCTACAAATTCTTCTCCCTTTCTTCTGTGGACAAATTAGAGCAGATCTATGAATGCAGTGAGTATCTTCCTTTATTTTGGTGGGTTTTTTACTTTACTTAATCCTTTCATTTGGCTTAATGTGGGAAGAATAAGACGTGTTTTATTTTTTCACAGGTTGTTTGAAAGAGGAACCTTAAGTGTATGATGAAATATCACACAAACACAAAACAGTTGATTGCTGGCAGGGTAAAACTGTATTATCAGTGTTCTGTATTAAAATTTAGCTGGTCTGTTGTGAAATTTGGTAATAGCTCTGAGGAGAACTCTGTGTTTTTCTAATTTTACGTCCAATAGCCAGGTTATGTAGCAGCTGGGCATTAAAAATAAAATAATTTACTGCTGAGAGAGAATGTCTCACACTCCCAAAGGGTCTTCATACTGGCTATTTGGGCAGATAACCACTAATCAAAGAATCAATACACCTTTATTAAATAAGAAGATAGAGCCTTGATTGTCTTTCTTTAATCCTAGTATTTGCTGGTAGAGTACTTTTTAACATGATAGCTGGAGGGTTACTCATCCAAAAGGGTGAATAATCCAAATTCCCATAATTTCTCTGTACTGGTAACAGTTCAGCAGGACATGGGATGAAATGGAGGGAGGCTTGGGGAGGAGGAGTATCTCCTCTTTTACCAAGAGTTCCCAGGCTTCCTTTTTTTTTTTTTTTTGAGGTGCCAATAAACAAACTGTGAATGCTATGTGTGAGCATCCTTGCTTTTCTGTAAACTCCATGTGAACAGATGGTACCAACAGCCATGATGTCAGCACTTACAGTAGGATCCCAGTGTACTGTGCTACACAACAGAGTTCCCATTCCCCAAGTGACCTGACCCAGTGGCATCTAAAGTTTGAAAATGGTGTGTGATTCAGATCACCTATTACCAGTGGTGACAGCCTGCTTCCATATACTGTCAATAGAGAGAAGTAATCAGGAGGTTCAAATTAGGCAGCCGTGGTCAGGTTAAATTGTGTGGCAAGTACTTCTGCCTGTTTGAGTCACGGTCTGGTTGTACTGGTTAATCGGTGGCTTGAATTCCATTTTATGCCGTTGAGTTTAGGTACCTGACCTCTGTAGTATGTTAGGAACTTCCAGTATCTGGCCTGATACCACCCCAGGAGACTCTGTGAAGATGACTCCTCTTACACGGGACACTGAATCAACATGTTGAGAGAGTATCAGCTGAACTTTGCAGGACTGCTTCTTCTAGGTAGTTCTTGAAAGGAAAAGTGCAGAATGGGTTAAGTGCCTTGTTCAAAATCTTACAATAAACCGATGAAGCAGCTGGGATTGGAATTTAGACCTGCTGATTCCAGCCTTGTCTTCAGTCTGTTCTGGGATACCTGTACTGGCTTAGCCTCTTTTGATACTGTCAGTTTTCTTCCATGAGTGTTAGGTCTGTAAATACAAAGCAGAGAGGGTGAGGTAACATTTAGTAGAAAATTGGGTTGTTTGACCTCTGTAAGCCAGCCTGGCTTGCTTTGCTCATGGGGCCTGCGATGTCTACGTATTTGAGATCTTCATTTTTTTGTATGCAGTTATACATTTTTTCACTCTTGGCCTTGCAAGCCATGCCAGTTTAAAAGTTGATACGGGGGTGGAGGCTTCCTATGTATTGGGTACCTCTTTTCTGCAAGGAAAGGTATCTTAAGGCCCCCCAGCCGTGTGCCTCGTGCCTTCCAATTCAGTTTAAGTGGATCTAGAGACTTTGTGTTGCTTTGAGTGAGTGCTTTTAATGACCCCCTCCCTTTCTCCTGTAAGATTGATCTGTGTAGGTGTCTAAAGTAAACTGCAGAATATTCCCCAGCTGTCTTATGTTTGAGAGAGCAACAGAAAGGAACGGGAGGTTTCTTTGCTCCCATCACCGACTTCTACTGTGACTCTGTACAAATCTCTTAACTCCCTGCTCAGTTGATCTCCCTGTAAAAACAGCTATTAGATTGGAGGGTGCTTTAAGGCTTAATGAATGCTTCTGACATGCTTCATGTGCTGGGATTAAAAATGGAATAAAAGCGCAGCTGATCATAATCTAGCTGGTTCTAACCAGCTCTTGTCTGATGTGACATCTTCGTGTTCATGAAGCTGTGCTCCTCTTATGTGTTTGCTCGTTCTCCCCTTGCTGCCGATCCTTAAATCGCTTTACAGTTCTTTTTTGTTCTTACTGTATTTTGAATCTGAGGTTTTGGCAGCGCTTGCTTGTGTAGCGTAAAGGAGAAAATAAGAAAATACAAGTAGAAGAAAATCCCTGTGGTTAACAGCACTTCTGTAGGACTTCACTGGTGCTTCTAAACATGATTCATTCAGGTCAGCTGAATGCAGGACGTGCGGTATAGCCTGGGACTGGGTCCTAATGGTTGTTCCTTAGGAAGCCTACATGACTTGGCAGGCGTGAGGAGATGTTACTGGTTCTTCCTGTTAGGGGAAGATGAAGGGGCAGAGGTCCGTCCAGTATTTTTAAAGTGAATTTAATTAAAAGCCCATCACAAAGCCTTTCTCTAAAGGTAACTGCATTATAGTGAAGTCTTTTTGCAGCGAGACTCAAGGATTGTCCATACCTTTTTAAGTGTTTTCGTTGTAGAAAGTTGTGGGGTTTTTCTGTCTATGACTGCTTAGTTCTTGATAGCACTCTGCTCTGCATGCCTTCCCCCACTGCCTGTGCTTCCCATCAGTGCAGCATGGGACAAGACTTTTTCAGTTGTATCTCTGCTGCTGTTCCTCCTCTGAAATACCAGTTCTCCTGCTGCCTGGGAGAAAAACAAATCCCAGGAGCTATCTCTTAACACAGTTGCCCCTGAATGGCAAAAGAAGCTGCGCTTGCTTCCCCAGGAGCAGGGAGCAGTGAGGCTGTGGTTTGTGGGTCCCCGTGTGCTGTCAAAGGATGCCCTCGTTGCGAAGGACTCCAGGCTTGATGGAAAGCTGATAACCTATACTGGGAAAATATCTGAGAATATTGTGTCACTAGTCTGATTCAAGGAACACGGACCTTTGCATTTCGAGATCTATGCATAAATTTATGGAATCAGATTTGGTATTTCTTCTTTGTGTGTTGTGCGTGGCATCAGGAAGATGGAGAACAATTCCTTGAAAACAAAGTCATTGCTAAAATGCGTTGTTATCCCTGTTGCATGAGGAAACTGCATTTTCAAAGCCCCTGTGAGCTCTTATCTTCTGAAAAAGTACCATATCTAAATCTCCTATTTAAGTCAATTTCGTTGCATAGAATACTGAAAATGCTTAGCATAAACCTGCTGCTTTTCCATAAGATGCTATTTCTCCAAGAAGAATGTAAAGCATTAAATATTTTCTGTTCTTTTTCTTGAAATAACTGCCCAGAAAAAAAAGCATTTTCAAAGCAGACATGTCCCACAGTGCTGAGTGTCATATGCTGAGAATATTGGTCAGGACTTTTTTCAGGGAATTTCTGTCATTGTTGATGAAAACAGTGCCAGTTAATTATTTAATGCATCTCTTGGCCAAAACAGAAGCCTTCAGAAATAAGCTTTATGGTTTTTACTGGCAGTTTTCCAGTTGGAAATGTGTTAAGCATTGAGCTAATCCAGATACTGACTTCTGAAAAATTGGGTTGTTTTGATGGACCAAGGCCAGTGGCCCAAGTCACTTGTCTTGGTTCAGTTCTGTAGTGGGAGCTGTGGGGGAGCTGCAGTGAGTGGTAAAACTCTCTCCAGATTTCTCCTGCTGTGAAAACTGTCCACTGTTTCTCTGGGGCTTTTGGAGGGGAGGTTCAGGGATGGAAGGGGAAGCAAAGGTGGTGGGACCTGGGCTCCTACCACCTTGGTCCAATGTGGTACTACAGTGAAGTGCTCTGAAAGTGTTTCTTTGTCAGAGATCCTGGACTCTCCTCCCTTCTGCTGTCTCCCTAAATTTTGAATGATGACTCCTGTTCGTCCTTTGCCTCCAGTGCTTCCACAGTAGAAGGCTTGACAGCAGTAAAGCTCCCTTATGGCTCTGTGTAGCTGCTGGTCTTCATGGTTCCTGTACAGACCGGCTGTAGGGACTGTCAGGTCTTTTGGTGGTATGTGTGGAGAAAAAAAAAAAAAAAAAAGAATCGGTAGCTGAAACAGTCTTAAAACAAATAAGTTTACCAGCTTCTTTGAGTACAAGAACCTTTCTTTCTTCATGAGGAGGTGTGCAGAAACTCCAAGGTTCTTGGCCTTCAAAACCCCTTCCTTGCATAGGGTAGCTTTAAAAACAAAACAACACAACCAAAAAAAACCAAAACAAAACCAAAACAACAACAAAAAACTAATAAGAAAACTCTTTGCTTCACTGGATTTCTACAGAGATAAGATGGTAAAATTCTGGAATTTGACTTTGCCATTTTTGGAGGAGTAGACACTCTGTTCTGAAGCATAAAATTGGAGGACACCTCACGGGGAACGGGGTGGGGTGAACAACTTTGTAAATCAGCATTCACTGTGTAGATGTTCTGCTTTAAGAACCTGTCCTGCATCCCACGTTGACTCTGAGCTGTTGTGGCAGAATGTTTGTGCTGTTAGACTGTATTTACTTAGACAGTATTGCCTGGTGATGTGCATCATTCTTCTTCCCTGAAATTTCCCTCTGTATTTTTCCCTCGTTCCTGCGATTCCTCAGCTGACACAGAAGATGTTTGCATTGTGGAGAGGCTGTTCTCCAGTAGTCTGGTGGCCATAGTTAGCCTTAAAGCTCCACGCAAGCTGAAAGTTTGTCACTTTAAGAAGGGGACAGAGATTTGCAACTACAGTTACTCCAACACCATCTTGGCTGTCAAGCTCAATAGGCAGGTGAGTAGTAATTTTGACAAGGTGAAAACAGGGGAAGGGGTTGCGGGTCTTGTTCTGACACTTCCTCTAGTGATTGGTGTCTCTTCCTTTGGTGATAGAATTGCTATTTGAAATGGGCTTGTACTTTTCCACCTGTAGCTTCTGTATGGCATCTTAGAGCTTATATTTGGTTACATATTTTGGGGTTTATGTTTATGCATTTAATTAAGAAAATGCCCT
Organism: Chloroceryle amazona; assembly: GCA_027560015.1. Classification (NCBI taxonomy): domain Eukaryota; kingdom Metazoa; phylum Chordata; class Aves; order Coraciiformes; family Cerylidae; genus Chloroceryle; species Chloroceryle amazona. The sequence goes on along the minus strand of JANHFX010012964.1, from coordinate 23,927 downwards.
GAGTAAGCTGGACGTGCTTCAAGTAGGAGATTAGCCTAGAGACCTCCCGAAGTCTTTCCCAGTATGAATCATCCTCTGATCCTATATGTGAAACTGTGTGTCAAACTGACAATTTCTGTTCACGCCTAAACTGAAAAGTTATCTATTCACATTTTATGTGTGTTTTGGTTTTTGTTTCTGTTTAAGTAGAGAGAATGGCACCTGAAGGAGAAAAAAAACTAAGTTCTTAGTGTCCATCCCTACCCCCATAAATGAGCTGTGGGAGGATGCGATTCCTGTTTAAAATCATAAGGGAAAAAAACAGTGGCATTAAACAACATCATGTTAGTCATCCACATGGAGTCTATGAATGTGTAAATGAGATGTTGAAGAATTTGGTTTACAAAAAAAAGCCCTCACAAATGATTATAAGTAACAGGCTTCATTAACAGGTTCAAGTCTGGATGTTTGGTGGTGGGTTTTTCCCTGTCTAGCAAAAGCAGAAAACTATTTCCACAGGTGATTTGGCCTCTTGGGTTGGGGGGGAGGGCAGAAATACGTAAGGGCAGGTACAGAGTAAGAATTAAATAGCTTTAAATGAAGGTTCCTGCCTTGCTGACTTAAACTAGTAATGTAAATCATTTTCATTTAAATCACTTTGCACTAGTGTGGTTGAGAGAAGTGCACTGGTCAGTTCAAGTGACCGAGTGCAGTACTGTGGTGTTGAAGCCTTGTCGAGAGGTCTATCTTGTGTACCTTCTGTCACTCTTATTTCTTCCCATCAGGTGGGTACAACCTTTTCTCTATTGGAAGGTACCTACTGCATTTTTGGATACAGCTTGTTTTGGTTTTTAGGATTGATAAGTTACTATAAACTTCAGTCTGATATCAGTATTTTGTCCTCTTTCCCATTGTCCAGAGGCTGATAGTATGTCTGGAAGAGTCTCTTTACATACACAACATACGAGACATGAAGGTATTACATACAATCAGGGAGACCCCTCCCAATCCTGCGGGTAAGTGCGTTGTTAGAAGCTAATACAGCTCTGAAAAGCATATCCTCTGTCAACACTTGAGGTTGGGACATTGTTAATTCCTCTTTCAAAGCAATAATTAAATATATGAGCGTTGTCTTAAAGCTTACCTATTTAATTTAGGTGAGGTTCTTGAGACCAAATAGCAGACTCTGTCTTAAACTGCATCTTCCCAGTATCTTAGTCTCCTGGAGTGGATATGTTGATGTGTTTAGAAAGAAGTAGTAGAGAAACAAACTGTATTTTGCCAGCACTTGGTATAGTTAAAGGCTTTGTCAGGTTAATGCTTTAGGAGTCATGTCAGAAGTGGGAAATTCTACTGCATAATCAGTTATTGTATCTCTGCTGATATCCTTCCATTTAAACTTTAACTTAGGTTAAATAGTTCAATATGTTCCAGGTTGACCTGGAGGTTACTCACCCTTGTTCTGTTTCTGTGGATGCTTTCTGTGGATAACTTGAGTTACCTTTGTAATATTCAAACACAAAATCACAAACTTCTGTTGCGTAAGTCTTGGAATTGGCCTCTTTCTAATTGTGTCTCTGCATCCCTTCTAGGGTTGTGTGCTTTATCAATAAACAACGATAACTGCTACCTGGCCTATCCGGGAAGCGCAACCATTGGAGAAGTACAAGTCTTTGACACCATTAATCTGGTAAGGCTCTGTGGAGAATGCTCTTTCTGCTTCTAAAGATGCAGGTTTTGGAAATGACTTTCTCAGAGAGGAGTTACTAGATGCTGGGTTAAGTTCCTCTCCATCAGTTTACAGTAGCTCTTGTACCTGGCCTTCAGAGAACATCAACAAAGAAAATACAGACCTAGTATTAGATGTGATGAGTAAAGTTGGCCAAATTGGTGGAGCAAAGTAAAGTAATGTTTATTTGAATTACCTTTTAAGCATCCTTCTATTGCTTGTGCTCTTTATGTACATACTTCAGTGGTAATTTTATGTACTTAGCAGTTACTGAAAGAAATACTGAAGCCATCATCCATAAAATGAGATCCATATTTACCTCAAATGCTCTTAAATATGCAATCTTAAGCTGCAAATGTGTAGTTTTTAGCCTGTACTGTACTAAGGTTATATTTTATTGATTCACTCCTGCAGAGAGCTGCTAATATGATCCCAGCTCATGATAGTCCCTTGGCTGCTTTGGCATTTGACTCGAGTGGTACTAAACTTGCCACTGCATCAGAAAAGGTAAGAGGGCTTTTTACTGACTTGCTGACAGGGATAAAAATGAAATATGTTTCAAAGCATTTTAATTTGAAGCGTGCACAATTCCATATGCAAGTGCCAAAAAAGAAAGCTTACACTTATAATGGCAAATCTAAGTTAAGATCTGTTAATGATATTCGACACTATTTCCATGCTGTGAATTGTTGGATAATAAGGTTATTGAAATAAACACATTTTAATCTGGCTGTAATTAGGGCAATCCTCTAAGTGTTTCTCCCTTTAGTGCAGGATACTCATTAGAAATTAGTTGTCTTGTTTTGATGCTGTTTTCTTAATGAAAACAAGACAGTTAAAATAGAAAGAAGTGTCTTGCCAGCCTTGGGCACACGATGACAAATTGTCCATCTAAATTGTATAAATTAGAAAGTCTGAAGCCTCTGCTCCTTGAGTAATAAGCTTAGAATGTAAAGTTGTGACTGATTGCATCTGATGCGGGCACAAAGACATCCAGGTGACTGTACTTGTGGTACTTGTCTAGTGTGGTCATTTGCATGATCAAATATGACGATAAGGGCTGTTCTTGATGCATAGCTTGTTCTCTGCATTAGTAGCTCCCACCTCTTGTGGTTTCTCTACTCTTCAAACACATCCCACGAACAAGCTCCATAAATATTTCATGCTAGCGTGTGGTGTGCATCAACGGCAGAGAGTTAACAGCAGAATGGTTTGCTGCTTGTAGTTGTACTCTGCTCACTAGAGCTAGTACATAAGGAACGAACTTGAAATGAAAAATTATATTTTTTTTTTCTTTACAGGGGACGGTAATAAGAGTGTTTTCCATTCCAGAGGGACAGAAGCTCTTTGAATTCCGAAGGGGAGTCAAGAGGTAAAGTTCAGCAGGGCTAATTATCTGAAGCTTGTTATACAGAATGAGCTTTCCATATGATCCACCATACAGGGTGGATCTCTGGTGTGTTCCACAACTGAGCTGGCATCCTGATGTTTGCCTGTTTTCATCTTCATTCACCCCTGCCTGTATGCTTATAACAGTGCCAGCTTCAGTGTCTTCCAATTTCAGTCCTTGGGACTCTTCTACAAATCGGCCTTGTCCAAATTGTACTCCCTTTAGCCTTTTAAGATTTTATTTGTGAGGGAACCTCTTTAAAGTGGGTCACCTTTTGTAAGCCATACTGTATTCTTATGGCAGTTGTAGGCAGTACGTGTCATCTTCTCCCCGTCTTCTAAGTCCTCCTAGTGCTGTGATCATTGATTAGCCATTGTGAAATGGTACTCATCTTGTGGTACTAGTAACTGTAGTTCTGCTGTGCTTTATACAGGGGTAAGACTGAGTTCACACTGTTACTAATTGCCCCCCGTATCTGCTACACATCAGAGTTGACCATCGTTAGTGGGGATCTTGCTCTTGAAGTGCTGTAAGAAGATATCAGAGAATTCACTTTGCTTACTATGGAAATGTTCTTTTTTCTTATTTGCAAAGCAGTGGTGACTGAGGAATCTGCTTAATTATTAATTAAGCCAAATACTTTGGCTTAATTGCGAGTCACCTGCAATCTCTGACAGGAGAAGAGGAGCAGGTGAGTCTACCTTGCAGCCACAGTTCTCCCAGCTCTCACAGTGCAGCTGGTGTGAATGTTGTGGAATTCAGTAGTGGTGAAGGTGCAGAAAGACTCCTGCCTCCCAAAATGGAGAAGTAATATTCTCACCTAAGTCAGTTCCCATAAGTTAGCTACACTAACTTACACCAACTGGTACGGTATTAGAATGACAAAAAGAACACTTAATTGGGGGTTTTATTGTTTGATTTTATTTTTTTTGTCCCCTCCCTAGGTGTGTGAGCATCTGTTCATTGGCTTTCAGCATGGATGGCATGTTTTTGTCTGCATCCAGTAACACAGAGACAGTGCATATCTTCAAACTTGAGACTGTGAAAGAAAAGTAGGTTTTGGAGGTGTCTTAGATTTTTGTTGTTGTTAAAGAAGAGGCTTTAAAATGTATTATACTCATCAGGATAAGCTCTCCAAAGTGTGGGCAGACTTCTTTTGAACGCTTCTGTAAAGTAAGGGCATAAGAAGTCACTTAGGAATCAGCACCTGTAGCTGAGCTCCATCCTGTTCTCCCAGAGAATAGAAACGGGATTTGGGGCCAAGAGAAATTGGCCATCCTTGGCAGTGTGGAGCAGTTCTAACATTTTCAGTTACATTTGTGTTTCACCTCTTCTGACATCCATATGAGAAGAGCTATCTCAGCCATGTCTTCCAGCTGCCTGTAGGGCTTTCAAAGGCACCATGTCATAAAATGTGCCTATTTATGATTTGAGAGGACAGTCTTACATTTCCGTGGAAGTTGTTGGAAACAATGATGTGCTTAGTGATAAACAGGTGAACAAAATCTTCAAGTGTAGCACTCTACTAGTACATCTTGTTCTTGTATAATGAACCTTATGAAATGCAGTTTTATAAGCAGAAGTATCAGTTTACAATCAAACACGCTTAAATAACAGGCTGAGGGTACTGTAGGACACGTTGTGCCCAGGAGTATAAAATGGAGTGCATTAGAATTGTCAAGAGTGTTTAGTTTATTTCTGGAGAGAAACAAGTAACTGCTTAATATCCTTAAAAATAAAAAGGTATTTCAGAGTGTTTACATGCCTTTCTCTCTAATGCAATTACAAGGTTGGTCACCTTTTTTTTTTTTTTTTTCTTCTGACTTGTAGACCTCAGGAAGAGCCTACAACCTGGACAGGTTACTTTGGGAAAGTGCTGATGGCTTCAACAAGCTACCTGCCCTCTCAAGTAACAGAAATGTTCAACCAGGGGAGAGCCTTTGCGACAGTCCGCCTGCCGTTCTGTGGGCACAAGAACATCTGTGCGCTTGCCACGTGAGTAAAGAACTGGAGCCTGTGCTCACCACCCTGCTGGGTGCCACGCTGGGCTCTGGAGAGGCTGGTGCTGTAGAATGTAACCCTGTCTCTAGCTGAGCGGGTAACGCTGAGTCCTGGATGCCTGTCATCATGTCAAAGCCTCCTCTAGTTGAAGAGCAATGTGTTAAGAGCTAACACCTCCCAGGCCTGTGAGGGCAGGAGGGAAAGGCTTAATATTTGGATGAGAATAGACTATTTCTAAGTGTTGATTAAAGATTTCTTTGAATTTTTAAAGAAGAATGTTGAGAACAGACCCATGGGCTTAGGACATTTGCTTCCATTAGTGTAAGGGGGAGTGATGCTGAGAGTTGTGTAGTAAATTACAAAATTAGGCAGTCCAGACTAACCATTAGCATGCAATAATAGAATGTTTTAGGCTGGAAGGGACCTCTAGAGATCATCTGGTCCAACCACCCTACACAAGCAGGGACATCTCTACCTAGGGCCCCTAAAGAAGCTTTGAAAGCAAGTTCATATTATTCTTGTCTCTAAAACAGCGTAGCATTCAGTAAAATTAATTCTGATGACAAAATGTAATCTTCCTTCTGTCTTCACCAAAGGCAGGTCCCATTTCAACACAGCTACCAAAGCAATAAGCTGAGCAGTGGTAAACTTATTGGGGGGAGGGGGGGTTATAGGTTTTATGCTAAATTGACTTTGTGCTCCCACTCCTGATCTCAAAGCACCCTTTAAGCAGTAATTAAGCCTTATAACATTTCTGAAATAAGTAAATACTTCTCATTAGAATATTTGTGTCTGGAGTTGCACAGAGCTGAATAACAGGGTGGTAACTTCTGAATCTGTTTTACTGGGTTGTAGAGAAATTGTTTGATTCCTGTGGCATCCCATAAGCTCCAAAATGTGGTTGTGCCTTAGTACTTTTTTTTTAACACACAGTTCTTTCCTAGGTGCTCTAACTGTTAACAATCTTCCCTGTCTAGAAGCAAAGTGTAGAAAATAATGGCTTAAAATCACGGGAGGGGAGGAGAATGTGCCAAAAATAAGAACTTCAGTTTTGTAACGTGTCGCTGTCCCCTAAACCTCTCCAGAATCCAGAAGATCCCTCGTTTATTGGTGGGAGCTGCTGATGGGTATCTCTACATGTACAACCTAGACCCCCAAGAAGGAGGAGAGTGCACACTAATGAAGCAGCACAAGTGAGTCCACATTAGTTGAGGACTGTTGTGTTTATTGCTTTGGGTTTTTTGGGTCTTTGGGGTTATATGTTTGGTTGGGTTTTGGCTTGTTTTTCCCAAAATCCAGTTTGTTCTTAAACAGTTCTGTTCTGCAAAAGTCTAACTTAGAGCAGCTCATTTCCTTAAACAAATCTTTTTCCAGACTTCTGACAAGAATGAGTAACTTCAGAATTCCCCTGAGCCTCCCTCCTTAGTATCTACTACACTTAGGAGCACTTTACTAGCAGAAACTTAACACTGTCCGATCACCACAAAGGATCAATCGCTGTTAGCTCTGTGATCCTGTTTCCTCTTACTTGGCAGTTTGAGTTGAGTTACTTAAACAAGAACTTGAAACGTCTGACACCATCCTCTTCATCAATAAATGAAGTGGTTGCAGGGATGAGAGAGATGTTACTCTGACTTCACCGAGGGGAATCTGGCCTCTGAAATGTCCTGGGTTCTCTCTCTACTTCTGTCCTTATTAAACTTCTTGCAGATGCACCAAACGTTCTCTAGCCATGCTGTAGGACACTTCAGGAAAATAGGACAAGGTGGTGGTATTTTTTAATAAGGTTTGGCAGGCAAAGCTAGGATAATATAGTCAGATTACTTACGTGATCAATCGCAGAATTAAAGCCAATAACCCACGATGATGCTTCAGGTTTGCAGCTGAATAATAGTGCTCTAAAATCATACTTTCATCTGAATGTTTTAAGGTATGACCTTTGGTTTCACGTAGATGCTTAAAAACTTCCCTCTGAGACCTCACTTCAAGTTCTTGATCTCTGAAATGCTCTAATATCTTCATTAGAGGGTTTTCTAGTATTTCTGTACGAAGCAGCTCAAGAGACAATCTGTAATATTGCTGATGGGAATGGGTATTATTTTTTTAATCACACGCTCTTGTTTTCAGTCTTTTTGTTTAGTTTTTGTTTTGTTTTGTTTTCCCCTTGCATCAGCTACTAGGGTTTAGACCTGATGCTGTGAAAGGCACCGATGAGTCTCGAGTCTTAAAAGTGAAATGTTGTCAGCTGACTTCTTGACAGCCTCCTGGAGTGGAGGGAGCCAGTTCCTCCTGTTGCACGTGTCTATGTCTTATTCTTGCACATCTAATGAGCTATTCTCCCGTAGCTATCAGCTGAAGCCGTATGATGCCCGGGTAGATCACCTCTCCAGCTAACCTCTCTCTGCTTGGCAGGCTCGATGGCAGTATGGAGCCAGCCAACGAAATTCTAGAGTCTGCATCCCATGACCGGCCGTTGGTAGCGCAGACGTACAGTGCCGCTGTGACTAAAGGTACATATGTGCCTTCCTCACCCACAAGGCATGGTAAGGAGAAGGCTGGATATGGGGCAGGGAGCACCTCTGCATATTGCTTCGTTCTAGATGGCTACGTGAGCTCCTCTACTTCAACACTGAGCTTTTCGTAACTGCGGGTGTGATGTGGAGCATTGGTGAGCAGTAGGAAAAAAAGCACTTGTGATGTACAGTAGCCTCCTGTAGATGGATCACTCATCTTTGCTACTTTCCGAGTAGAACGTTGTCTCTAAGTGTGGTAAATTACTGTAGTGGTAGTTGCAGCACTTGCCAAATAGTTCTTGAGACGCCCTGACGCGATTATTTCATACGGTGGTTCTGCATCCAGACCTCCTGCAAAGCAGCTGAATTATAGCCTCATTTTCATTTTTATTTTTTAGTTACCGAGCTCCTGCCATTCCATTATGGGAACAGTGACCCTTTGACCCGCTTTGTTGCTCTGCTAAATGCAAAGGATGAGAATTTGGTTAGTGCTGTAGCATTCCCAGTGGAGCTTCTGCCATCTTCGTACGGCACTTGGGTCAGCGCCTCAGCTGCAGAGGAGGGACAGTCTGCATGTATAGCATCAATACTGCAGCTGTAACACAAGTGTGTGCTGCCCATATGCAGAGCAGTTTCGGCTTGATGGTAAACTCCTCTGGGCTCAGAGAACCGTGGTCATGATAAAAGCAAACATAGGGTGGCAGTGACGCCGTTACAGGCAATGCCTGGTACTTCAGGTCTGATCGCTCGCTTGGGATCCAAGCCCTGAGTTTGTGCTGCTGATCCCCCAACTACTTGTTCCTTTCTCTCCAGCCTATACAGATGACCTGGGTGCTGTGGGTGGAACTTGCCTGGAAGATGAAACCAACTCGCTTAGATTGGATGAAGACAGTGAGCATCCTCCCATGATCCTTCGGACAGACTAAACTTTGACCTGTGAACTCACTCCTGAAGCAGAGAACACTGGCTTGATGTTTCTTGAGGAATCTCGTGTTATGCTGCTATGAACTTTGACATGAGTTGGGAGAGAGGATGACAGACTCTTACAGTTTTAAGTCGTAGCTGTAGTTCTAATTCTATACAATTGGAAAAATATATGGTTTTCAATTCAGTGGCTTTTAATCTTGCTTATCTATTTTAGCTGTGTTTTTTTTTTGTTGCCAAAACCTGCTGTTTGTGCAGCCCTCAGAGCCTACTAGCTTTGCATGCGTTCATGTGCCAAGCAAGCATAGGAGGGGGAGAGAGAGAAGCCACTTTATAACAAACCCAAGTTTGTATTTTTTTTATATATGTATATAATATTTAGCTTATATGAGGAAGGAGTAGAGAAGTGGTTCTGGAAGCTGAGACGAGTTCTGCACTGACAAAGGTCCAAATGGTTTCCTGTGCATGGGCTTGCAGGCATACCTAGTGACTGACATGCAACCTTTCAAATGCAATGGCCTGGTTTTTTTTGGGTTCTCCCTCCCCTTTCCTGGACCATTTTGTTAATTAAAATTCCTTCTGAATGTTGTGTATTTGTGGAACTGTTCTGTTTGTTGGGATGGAAAACTGGAAGTGTTTCCCTGCGTAAGGATATAGATTCTAGAAAGTGCCTTTACAGGGGAGAAAAGGAAGAAAGGTGGAATGAAAGAGGAATTGCTGGAGACTGTTGTTTGTACACCTTTAGTACTTGCCTGTCTGTAGCCTATAGTGGCTGACAAGCTTGTGGGTTATTTTAGAGAAGACTTGGAATGCACTTACTTTCTCTCCTGTAGATTGTCTTATTTCCTTGGCAGAGCAGCAATAATCTTTTTTTATACTTTTTTTTTTTTTAAAGTAGCCAAAGCAAGGATTCTGTCAGGCTGGAGGGAAGTCCCTGTAGAGTGTGGCAGCCCCTCTCTTTAAACAGCCTTAAGGTTTTCAGCTGGAAGGTTTAGCTCTCGATTCTTGCTTCTCTTTAGTCTGAGGCTGAGTGTACTGCTCTAATAGGGAAGGTTCATGATATATATATTTTTTTTTCCAGATAATGATGTAAATATAAATGATTTTGAAAGACTCATTTTCTTCAGGGTTCTCTTCTGCTGGATAACAGTGCTTTTTTTCTCTCTATATATTTTTTTTTTCCTGTTTTCCCCTTTATCAGAGTACCTCTTGTGATACCCTCCAAGGACTGGTTTTCTCTGTGGCAGGTTTGGCATAAATTACCTGCCCTGACCCTGGCCAGGGCTTTCCAAGGCTGAGCAGTGCTGCAGACTGTTTTTAGGATTGTAATGTGCCTTCTCTTAAGTCTTGGATAACGGTTAGTGAGCAAGTGATTAGCAAAAGTACTTGGTGAGTGTTTCTTTCCTTTGCCAAAATGAGCCGGCTTCGCCTTTCGTGTAGCCGTGCGGGTTCCTTCCTTTCCCTCTGCTGACTGACTGCTTGCAGAGGAATAAAAGCAGATAAGGAAACTGCAGATCTTGAGAGGAGGACAGAAGCTACGTGTGAACTCCCTACCGCAACTGGGCAGTGATGTGCTTTAGGATTTGGTACTGTTGCCTTGTCTCAAGCAGCACAGGCAGTGATCTCTGTCCCCAGAGCCCTGCATGGGCCGGTGGGCTTCCCTTTCCTTGCAAAGTGCGGAGGGTGGTGGCAGCCCCTGCCAGGAGAACTGCCTCTGTCGGTGGGGCTGCTGTTAGTCCATGTAAGTGGAAGATGCTCTCGCACGAGCACGTGTAGGGGAGAAGGGATCAGGCTTGTTTATTCACTGAAAACCCTTGGCTGTCCCAAGTAGTTGGCTGGAGTGGCTTGTGGTGTCCCCTCCAGAACCCAGCACGTTCACAGCAAACCACTGGGCCGTGCTGAGATCTCATTTAGTCCTTTGACTTTAAGGTCTGGCTGCCAACTAAATTCTGTGGTCTGGAATTATGTTTTGCAGTTTTTTGTTTGGTTATTTTTATATATTTTTTTTCTACTGCAAGAGCTCTCAGCTTTGCTGCGTCGCTCATAACCGCAGAGTAAAATACAAGTAAATATAAGCTCAGTGAGCTTTGCTGGCAAACTGAACCAGCCAGGAGCTGTCAGATGTCTGCTCGTTCCAGACTAAAGCTGGTAACATTCCTGATAACATACTGGAGGCTTGGCGGAGACTCCACGAGCAGAGTTAGCAGTAAACACGCGTAAGCAACACAGGTCTGCTAAGCACACGAGTCTTACAACTCAGGAGTGTAACAAAGGCCACGTTACATCCTAAGATTTACCCCCTAATGTAATTACTAACTTCTACTGCCAAAAATTGAGACTATTCCTCATTAATTTTACCCTCTTCTTAACTTTCACACCTTCTCTTCCCCGGCTGAGCTGGAGTTCCCACATTCATCGTATTTGTGTCTTCCACGTGCCGTAGCGCGCTCCTGCTCCGCACCCCACTGGTGAATCGCTGTGCCCAGCTCGGCTCACTCTTCAGTAGCAGATAGAAGCCAGTTCAACTATCTACATTTTTGTTGTTGTAATGGGGGAAATTTTTTTTAGAGCGCAAATGTATTAATATTCTGAAGTTAGTGACCAGCGTGGAGCTAGTAGAGTGGAATAGGTGAGGGCCAGTTCCCACTGGTGGTCTGTTTTAGAGTGGTAGTTAAGACTTTGTCTTAAGTTCATTGCATGAGGATATAAACTTCTTCTTCAGATAGAATATGACTTAATATCATTTCCCTCTGATGGCCTCAGGCCCTCAGTAACCACCCTGTGGTGGTGTGCTACCAAAGTTAGAAGCCTTTCAGGTTGGGGGTTCATCCCAGTCACACAAAGATGGGGTTTTTGGGTTTTTTTTTTGTTTTTTTTTTTTTTCTTAAACATAGCAGTTGGCACCTGCATCCTCACCTGAGCATGGAGCACACGATTGCACTGTTACTCTCTGTGGATCAGGTGGCATCTGAACATTTCTGTTCTGCTGGTCTAATGGCCCTGGATTCCCCAGGGTAAGCCAAGGAGGCTGTGGCCATGGCCTTCTAGTCATACGATCCGGGAACACCTTTACAGCCCCTCTCGTTTTAGACTGACCTTCCCTGGAAGGACAGCATTTGTTCTGTGACAGTGTCTCTAGGTACAGACTGCACTTGATAGCTTTTTTTAACTCCATGGAGGGCCGGGGGCAGAGGTAGACAACTGAAACAACCAAAGCTGGGGAGGGGGGAGCGCTCATAAACTCAGAATCCTAAACTCAGGTCTTAGGTTGCAGTGGGATCTGTTCCCAGTGAGTACCGTAGGGAAGGAGCTGTTTCTCTTGATGTGCAAATAGGTAGCGAGCGTCCAGGCTCGGCACTGTCTCGACATCGGTCTGTTTACCCTACTTTGTATTGCAAGTTCTGAGGCAGAAAGTTTTTATCTGCTCTTCTGATGTCGCTGTTTCCAAAACACGAGTGATAAGATACAAATCTAGCAGTTGAAAGGCTGGGCCTGACAGAGGAGGAGGAAGAAAAAGCATAACGAGGTTAGTAAAAGCTGTTTCTTCTGAGGCCCTGTTCAGCAAGACATTAGTGCAAGTGCTCTCGCTGGGATGAGATGGCTGCAGGTCTACGTGGGCCTGTTTCTGCAGAGCGTGGGGGCAGAGGTAGTGGCTTTTCAAGCCTGGCTGAATGCAAAGAAATACCCAAGACGACTCTTCAGTCAGTGGCAGTGTCTCCGCGGGGGAAACTCGCAGCTGACCTCTGCGTAGGAGTAGAAAGGGAGGAATTAACTGAAGAGCCACCAGCTTGGTGAGCAGGGTAGAGTAGAGCCCTGAGAAACCCATCAGCAGAGCGCTCTGTCACATGCCATGCTTTCTTGGCTCTACAAATGGCACTAGCACCAAGGCAACATGCAGGAAGGTGGTAGAATTTCTTCCCTTGTGAGTGGCCGAGCTCTTCAGGGCACCTCTTGTGTGTGCAGATGTTCTGCTGCTGTTTGCCGAGAGGCAGGAGGCTTTGTCCAAAGCGTCGATGGGGATTAATCGCTGCAGAGGCTTGGGGAGGTTTGCTCTCTGCTCCAGCTGTCCTGGCTCACAGTCACCTTGATGTAACCTGTTTGTACCTGAGAGCAAGGCAGAGTGTCCTCTCCACGTGTGCAGAGCAGGCCTTTCTTGTCCTGGAATCTGTGCTGCACCGTGAAAGGCTTGCCATGAAGACAGCGCAGCTCTGACTGTAAATTAAGTCCTTTCAGATTCCAGTTGCACAACCAAAGGAATTCAGCAAATTCCTATTTTTCTAACCATGCCACACCTTCATTTTAACCCCTTTCAAATTGGCAAATCTCATTTTACACTGCCTTGAAAATAACGGACAAGAAGTTTTTATTCTGGCTTGCAAACAGCTACAGCTGCCTTTGTCCCAGATGTCTCAGTGCTGTGGCTTTGACCATGTGGCTGCAGCGACCTGTGTGCCGACTCCCCCGCGCTGCCCTTGCATGTATCACCCCCTCTCTCGGGAGGGGGGACTTCTTCCTGAACATGTAGCTCTGGGTTTCTATGGGGCATTGACTCAATCCTTTTGTCTACCTGGATCGATTTGCTCTTGCATTTGCTTCCTCACCTGGAAAGACACCCCTGCATCCTACAGTGCTCACTTTGTTTGGTATCTGTGTGGATAAGTGGGAAAATCTCTTAACATTCCACCTCACCAAGTGTCCAGCTCTCACTGCTAGCCCATTGCTCTTTGTAATTTTATAACTGCCTAAGAAATTAAATCTGTGTTGTGATAAGTACCCTGTGTCTTCTTCCTTTTGTTTGCTACTTGGAGGTGGGGCCGGCTAAGATCAGGGTGACTCTACGTGTGTTCTGCACTGTGACCCAAAGTGGAACGCCACCAGTAATGAGCCATCGGACCGAGCTGTGCTTTGCAGCCACTCTCAAGCCACTGTCAGCTTGGGCTTTGCAGGGGCTGGGAAAGGATGAGCTGAGTTTCTTCTGGCACATTTTGCTTGCAAATGTAATTTTCCCTCTTGTTCCTCTTAAAGCTGCTCTCTCGGGACTCTTGCTCATGCATTTTTTTCTCCTGCTCCTCGGGTAAGTGTAGGTGAGTTCCTTTATTCCTGCTCTTCGGTGTTGCATCTGAAGCAGTGCTTTCTTGTACGCACCCTGCCCGCTGTGCTGGCTCTCAGGCTTCTGGTGCTTCTCACCTTCAAGCCCCAGAGGAAGATCTGGAGCGAGCCTGTGCGGAGGGGTGAGGGGGCACCACTGCTTCTGTACGCACCTTTCCTTTTGCAAAGCCATGACAAACACTTTGCTTGGGGTGGCTGAGAGGAGGAAAAGCCTTTCTGCTCTCGCTAGCAATGGTGGAGCACAGGATGGTGAGCCTCCTTCTCCTGCTCGCCTGCTTCATGGTGAGGCCTCAGCTGTGAAGCTGCAGGCACCTCCTCTCCTGATGCAGCTCTGGAGGGCAAAGCTGGCCTGGCAGTGCTGTTTTCATGCCTCTGTTTGCTTCAGGCAAGATCAGCTGTGTTGATTCAGATGAGTGTTCCTAAACTGTTCATTTGGCTGCTGGGGGCGTTTCCTGTCTTCTGCTTGGAGCAAACTGAAGATCTCAGAGGAGCTGCTGGTGGATTCAGTAAGTGGCAGTGGCTTCCAGCCATGGTGGTAATGCTGAGAATTCTCTGTCCCCCATGCTCCTGGTGGATATGGTCATTTGGACTGACTGATGCTTCAGGAGTTGAACTCCCCCCAACCCCCCTAGAACAAAGCAGAGCGTTCTCCAGTAAGCACGGGAGAAAATGTAAGTAACGGGTCAAACCCAGCTCTGCTGCGTCGCGAGGCTGCTGCTCTGGTCTAAGTCTGTTACTGAGTCTGGCCTGTGAAGCTCAAACTCCCAGGGAAGGGACTGGGAAATCTCCTCTCCAATTATTTATTGTATTACAAGGGTAGAAATGGACTCGTGCCCGTGTTCCTTCCCAGAACACTTTCTCAGGGTAGTGAACAAGCCTTTGGGTTCAGTTGTGCTGTGGTCTACCAAGTGATTAGGCTCTGAAGCCCTGTGCTATGCAGCACTTGGGTCCAAGATGAAGAGCACAATTGTGGTGTACACAGCTCAACCTGCTGGGCTGGGGCTGTGCCAAGTGCACTGCTGGGAGCAAAGGAAGGAGCAGAGATATGGGATAGAATGGCTCTGGAGGGCTTACACCCGTTTGCAGCAACCCTCCTGTGGTGCAGCATCACTGCTTTTTAGAGCAAGCAGATGCTGGGTCAGTGCTGGGAGAGCAGCATCCAGAGGCAAGCACCAGTTACCACTCTGATCCTTCCCCTGTTTGGGAGCAGCTCGTCCCCCTGCAGCACCCGCTCCCAGCCCAATGCTCTCTGCCTCTGCAGCCAGCACCTCTTGCACACCCCACAGAACTTGGCCCTGGGTAAGTCACGGCCCAGCCCTTGGCAGAGCCTTTTTCAGCTAATTAATGGTGTAATGTGAGCTAATGAGGGTTTTCTTCCCAACCCACTGGAGCTGAGGAATTCTGGTGCCTGCTTGTTCCAGCACCTTGTTATGTTTTTTGGGGGGGTATTTATATATTTATTTATTAGCAGCGAGTTCCATTAAGTTACAAGTTCTAATATATGATTTGGAGATCACAAAGTACAGGCAAGTCCATAAAACAGCTTCTTGACAATATTTTGTCGTTCTCAATACTGTTCTGCAGGAGCAAGGAAGGCCCTGGGAGAGACACTTGTGTTCGCACAGATCCAGGCTGGGAGCTGGGCTGGGGAGCCCTGAGTGATGCAGTGGCTGCAGCCTGTCACCTCTGGGTGCCAGGGTGGCACGTACCTATTCAGCACCTCCCTTGTGGCTGCCTCCCACTGGTCCCTGCTCAGGGCAGGTGAGCAGTGCTGGCAAAACTCCTCCTGGCACTTCACCAGCTGCTTCCTCAGCCCAGGGCTGGTGTTTTATCAGTGGAGGGCAGTCAGAGCCACGTCCCAGCAGAAGCCTGGGCCTTCTGCTCAGAAGGGGACTGGGGGGGAAGTCAGGGGGGTCACCCTCTCCCACTCTGCAGCTGCTGGATGGTGGTGTCCCTGCTCCTGCCCAGCCCCATCCCTGGAACATCCACCTTCTGTTCTCCCTTCCCTGGGACTATCCCAGCCTTCTGCCACAGAAGCACCTCTGCTACATTCCTGGCAGCATCCCAGCCTTTTAACCCTGGGAAATCCCTCTTCTTTCCTCCCTTGCATGGGAGCATCCCTGCTCCTTCTCTGGCAGCATCCCAGCTCTTCTTTCCCTGGACAATCCATCATCTTTCCTTCCTTCCCTGGAGCACCCCTGTTCTTTCCTCATGTCCTGGTTTGGGTGAAAACAGAACTAATTCTGTTCAGTGATTTTACTCTTCAGTTCAGTTCTTCTAACTATCAGCACTTGCTGAAGTCAGCAGCCTGTTTGCACAGTCTCTGCTGCTGGCAGTGATAACAGCCCATGGTTAGAGTTACTACCAAGAACTGGTGTACAGACCAAGGCCACTGCTGGACGGTGTGTGCCACACAGGGGGGTGCAGAAAGTGAAAGACTGCACCTAGGGAGGAGCAGACAGGGCAGATGACCCCCAACTGACCAGCGAGGGATCCATCCCATATAAGTCATATTTGGAAGCAAGCAGAGGGATCTGCAGGGTCCTTTGGGCTTTTACCCGAGCTCTTCTCCCCTCTTGGACTGCTTCCCAGGAACATCCAAGGAGGACTCTGTCCATTCTGCCTTTGATCCCGTGTTCCTGAATCCAGTACCAGAATCCAGCTCCTGAACACAGCTCCCGTCTGCTGCAGGGCCCAGGCTCGGACCCCCAGTGCCTGCTCTACAGCATCAGTGGTGAGGGTGATGTCATTACCATCAGGGGGGTTGGGTTCCATACTGGTTTTGTATAGATTTGTACATATTATTAATCATCATTAAAGCTGTTGTAGTTTCCTTTTCTAATCATTAAGTGTCTCTCCCTTATTCTTTTCCCCTTTTGGGTGGGAGGGGGGGTAACAGATAGCGTCTGGTAGGTCTAAGGGGCTGCCCTGACCCTAAACCGTGATACCTCAGCAGCATCCCAGCCCTTTTCCCATGCCCAGAGCACCCCTCTTCCTTCCATGGCAGCATCCCAGCCTTTGTTTCTCAGTGCATTCCCGACCCTTGTTCCTTGTTTGAGCATCTCTGGCCACTTGTACAACAGGGACCTTTAGTGTGTGCTCAGGGCCCCTTCTCTGCCCTGATGCTCCATGGCTCAGGGCAAAACAAGGTAAAATAATAAAAGATCTGTGTCTGACCTCAGCCGGCCACAGAGCCAAAGCTGCTCCAGGAGGCAGAGTCCTCTTGTTTGCTGTATGTTCCACAAGCCACTTGCATGGGGAAGCTGCTGGGAGGCTGGAGAAGCAGCTTCTCTGCAGCTGGGATGGGGGGGCTGTGGTAGGGCCTGGCAGTAGCAGAGCAGGGGTGGTTTTAGCTGTGTGTTGAAGGCAGGGATGGTTTCATTCTTCTGCCGTGCGTTCCTGAGCAAATCCTGTTGCTTCTTTTGAAACTGGGCCCCAAAATTGGGTCCTGGCAGGAGGGAGCAAAGCTCTGAGCTTCACCTGGCCTCACAACCTCTGATGAAGTCCAGAGCAGGCTGAGTTTGTAGGGAAAAGCAGACCCCAGGCTGTGACTCCTCCCTGTGCACCAGTGGGGTACAGGGGACTCTGCTCCTGGGGCCCCCTCGGCCTTCTAGTGCCCCACATTTGCTCTGTACGGGCACCAAGCACAGCGAAATCACGGACAGCATCTCTTGTCTCCTCACCCAAAAACAGTTTTGAAAATGAAAGCAGGAAGGCAGAGCCCGGAGACCTTATCTCGCTCCTTTTTACCGTCTCCGATAGGAACCAGCCCTTCTGCTCTCCCAGGGTGAGAGGCAATTTGCATTTCAAGAGGTCGGGACGTACCTATTTCTTTTTACCACCTGAAATGAGTTCTTAAAAGTCTATTTGGCACCAAAACAACGCACCGATGGAAAGATGGCCTCTGCGGGCTCAAATTAACTGCTGCTGTCATCCCTGATTTCCCTGGCTGCTGCTGGAGGGTGCCGAACCGAGGAGGTCGGGGCAGCGCCGGGGATGCAAAAGGTACAAAAGCCCCAGCTCAGCTCCAGTGTAGGGCAGGAGCTGCCCCAGCCGTGGGGGGACCTGCTGGGCTAAGGGGGCAGGGGTGTCCCCTGGGCTCAGGGGGCTTTGCCCCCCGCAAGCTCTGCTCTAGAACGATGAGGATAACTCGGTAACCACCAAACCCAGCTCCCTGCCAGCTCCCACGCTCGCCCGGGAGTGGGACCTCAGCCTGGCCCTGGCAATCCACTTCTGCTTAATAAAAAGCCTCTGGCAGCCCCGAGCTTGGCCAGGGCCGGGGTTTGCTGGGCGCTGTTTGCTTTGTTTTCTCAGCTGCCGCCTCTGCCCTCCCTGAGCTCGCCGCTGCCGCTTATTTATATTGGAGTTTGCATTAGCAGATGCACTCTGGGATATTCAATTACTTATAAAGAGCTGTAGCAACGAAAGCTTTTGCTGGAGCGATCAAGGGGCTGGTTTCATGTTGGGTGGTTTGTTGTTTGGGTGGGTTTTTTTCCTTGGGTTTGGGTATTGTTGTGTTTTGGGTTTGGTTTTGTTTTGTTTTGTTTTTTTTTAACTTGCTTTTAAGAGCTGTGGGGATGGGTAAAGTGATGGCATTGAATTAAAAAAAAAAAAGTGGAGTAAAAAGGGGGAGAAATAAATAAATAATCCTGTTTATGAAATGAAACAGACGGGTAGAAAAATGATCTCTGGGAAGAAAGCAGCTCCCAGGGCTATTTTTAGTTCTTTTGTTTCGTTTTTTTTTCTTTCCCCCCCACTCCCCTCACCCCTGCAGGCTCTGGGTTTGGTGCATGTCAGTCCTGCTGTTCTCCCTCACCTCCTGAGTGCCAGGTGATGCCTCCTTTTTTGTTTTTTTTTTATCTTATTTATAGCATGGAGGCAGGGGGAGGGGCTGCAGCAGGCAGGAGAGGCCATGCAGGCATCACCCTCAGCCCTGCCTGGGAAAACTGGGGGGCAAACTCTGGTTTGGGGGGAGGGGGAGTGGAAGCAGGACCTGTGCCAGCAGTGGGGTTACCTCAGAGCTGGATGTGGGTTACCTCTTTGCTCCTCAGCAGCTTCGGGAGTTGCTGTAACCCCCTGAAGTCCCCTTTGCCTGGATCCTGGGTGGCTGGAGGTGCCAAGCTCCCTGGAGCTCTGGTGCAGGAGCCCCATTTGGTGCTGTTTCACCCTTTGTGAGCCCCACGCTGTTGCAGCAACCAGGGCTGGAGGGAGCCCTGGAGATCCATCGCATCCTTCCCCCTGGGTCCTGTCACTCCTCAAGCCCTCCCAGCAAAGCCTTCCTCTGCTGCCCTCAAAGGCACTGGTCCCTACAGCTTTCCCCAGGCACCCTTCCCAGCACCCGTATCCTCCCTTGGCCCCACTCTCCCCTCACATCCCTCCCGGCTGCTGCTGCTGCTGCCCCAGGACCCGTCTCTTCCCCTTTCTGCCACCAGCTCCCCTAGTGCAAACATCCACATAGGCTCCCATCTTCGTGCCTTTATAGAAGCAATACATAATTCTTTTATTATTCAATTAGGAATTTAACACACAATCAGGTGATCGCTTTAAGAGGATTTCCTATAAGGCAGGATTTGAATAACCAGGCTACGAGTAATATATTCCCTTAACTGGTTTATTCCTTTATCAGATTTTTTTTTTTCCCTCCTAAGCACTTTAATGCATTTACTTTCCCATTGTCGACACTTCTCTCCACGCTCTTCCTCCCTCCCCGAGCTTATGCAAATCCCCCGTAAGGCGTTTAATGCGCCGTGTGTGTCAATAGTGCCGAACTCTTCACCGCAGCATTAGGCTTCATGCATGCCCCGGCTGATTAAGAGGGGTGGTGGGGCCAGCCTGCCTGCCCCAGCCCCCCTTTCAGCCCTCACCATGGGGCTGGGGAAGGGGCCCCTGGGCTGGGAGCTGCATTTTTCTAGAGAAAAGGCTGGAGCTGAAAGTGGCTCTTTTCTTTTGCAGAATGCCAGCGTGAATAGGGAGAGCGGGGTTGACCTGTCTGCTGCTGTTTGCTGCCCTGTCGCTCAGCTTTTGGGGTGCTGGAGGGGTGGTGGAAGCATTAAACTGCTGGGGGGCAATGTCTATGGCTGTGGTGTGAGCAGAGGAGGAAGAGGAGGATGGCAAAATAATCCATGAGCCAATATCAGCATCAATTTTCTTGCATGTCCCCTGCCCCCTTGGCAGTGGGTGCGCAGGGTTCATCGGCTCTGCGTGCCCACCCCACCCCTGGAGCCCCGTGGGATATGGCTGTGTGCATCTCCAGGGTCTCGGTCAGGTCAGCGGCGTGCTCTGCCCATTGCCATGGTGCTGGGAGATGCTGCTGGGCCTCCACTTCACCACAGGGTTGCTCTCTGAGGATGTAGCACCTTGATGCTAGGCCTGGCTGGCTGTCCTCCTAGTCCTGTTGTTGGGGGGGGGGGGCAGCCTTCCTGACCACTGGGGTTGTGCCTGGAGGGTAGGGGAGAAGCCTGGAGCACCAGCTCTTGGAGGATGCATTTGCCCTGCTCACGTTGGTGGAGTGTTCACTCTGAAACCTACAGGCAACTTCTTGGACACTAGAAAAAGGGAAGCATGCCGAGGAGGGCAGAATGGGGTAGCACCATGGGAATAGCCAAGGGAGCTGCATGGCCTGTATCTCATGGTTTCCCCTTTGCTGGAAGGGCTCAGGCTTTCTGGCTGCTGGTGAGGCCCTTTGTGAGCCTGGCCTGGGGGGAACAAAAAAAACCCATCCAAGGGTGGTTGTCACCGTTTCCTTCTTCCAGAGAAAAATGTTTTCTATCAACCTGAGTCTTTAAATAGCCCCATGAGTGGGAGAGAGCTCAACTGGCCCTTCCCGGCCCTGGTTTCCTCTGCACCCACTGCTGATTGTCTCCTTTTTTAGACAGTCCTGCCCCTCTGCCTGTGAGCGCAGCAATTATGCAAAGTTGCAATCAAGGAGCTGAATTAGCAGCTCATCTTGGATTAATTAGTGATGGATGCAAATCTCTTCCAACAAAGAAGCTGGGGTAGGAAATGGAAAGGCTGTGGGTATCCTCTTAGGGTTTCTCCAGCTCTCCCAGGATGCTTGAGCTGATCTGGGGGCAGGAAGGGTGCCCAGAGTAACCCCTGGCAGGAGAATCAGGGCAGCTACATGGAAGAAGTTGGTCCTTGGCCTTGGGAGGAGGGCTGAGTGCCCTAAAGCTGATGCTCAGCTCAGCCCCTGCATCTCCCTAGAGCATTTAAACCCAGTGCTTTAGGCTTAAACCTGCTCCTCCTCCTCCCACCCCAGTCCTCTTGCAAAGCCTGGGGAAAACCCAGTTAATCCCCCTGGCCTCCAGGGCCGAGCTCCCTCCAGCACTGGAGATTTCTGTTCGGCTGCAATCGGATTGCAACAAACCCCTCCACTCGCACTGAACAAATTCCCTGGCTCCTGCCTGCTTCTCACAGGCCCCGATAATCCCCCAAGTGTGACTCCGGCCAAGAGACAACATCCCTGATTAATCCCCCCCCTCTCCCTCTAAAGCTGCTGCTGCTGAGGTGCTGCCGGCGCCAGCAGGACACGCTCGGCCAGTGCTGGGAGCAGACCCCAGGGAAAGCTGTGATGCTGTCTAAAGGAGTTTTTCCAAGAGGGGACTGGAGGCTCAGGAACCTTCTGTCCTTCCCTTCCCAGCAGCACCAAGCATGGGGGATGTGGGAGGCACAGAGGGTTCATCCCTTTGCTCAGCAATCGCAGGGACGGTGTTGCCCACCCCAGCTGGTGCAGAGGGGACATGGGACATGAAATGCCTGGGGCCCCCTTAGAATCATAGAATCGCTTTAGTTGGGAGAGACCTTTCACATTATGTAGTCCAACTGTTCCCCCAGCACTGCCAGGGCACCACTGAACCCTGTCCCTCAGCACCACAGCTTGGAAACCCCTCCAGGGATGGGGATGCCACCACTGCCCTGGGCAGCCTGGGACAGGGCTGGACAGCCCTGGAGGGGAAGAAATTGTTCCTCATGTCCAACTTAAACCTCCCCTGGTGCAACTTGAGGCTGTTTCCTCTCATCCTATTGCTTGTTGTGACCCAAGTGCAGGTGTTGGCAGTTTGCCTTGTTGACCCTCATCCACTTGGCTTCCCCCACTCCCCAGGGATTTAAAGCCATGGCTTGAGGTTTTTGGCAGTGCAGTGGGATGCAAACACCTGAAAGGTCTCTCCTCCCTCTCACCTCCACACCACCCATGATTTATAAAACCTGACACCTCTGGAAAGGCAAGAAAAAATATTGGGACTTTCTGGAGACCATCCTCATCCCATGTCTCCAAACCCAATGAAGCAGCAGCATCTTACTCTGCCTGGGGTTAATCAGTGTTTGACCAGGCTCTGGCAAAGTGAGGTGAGGCTGTGAAGAGCAAGGAGCTGTAGCAAGGCAGCCTCAGGGTGTTGGTGGTTCATGGCGCTGAGTGAATCCTTCCTTGCAATCCAGCAAATGCCACTTGGGATGCTCCTGCTTGTGCCAGGAGCTGTGGGACAGCGGAGAGAGGCAGGAAAAGGGGAGAAGGCCAAAATAGCTCTGAAAAGCTGCGGTTTGGGCAAGGGATGCTCTATGGTCCATGTTGTTGGATATGAGAGTGCAGAGGGAGACCCCAGGAGAAGGCTTTTGTGTGTGGGATGTCCCTCCTGCCATGGGGACCAGGGAGTCTGGGTCAGCCTTGCCCTAAGAATCATGCCTGGCAGGGTTTTGTGTCTCTTAAAGTGGGTCAGGCAGAAACCCAAGGAGCATATGAGCTCACCAGCATCCAGCCGGCTCCATCAAAGCTGAATTATTCAGGGCCAGCTTAAAAAATTGAAGAGCCCAGCAAAACTCAGGGAGAGCCCAGCTCACAGGACCACCCCCATGGCCCACTGGCCAGAGGCACCACGCTCAGGGAGCACCTTGGGAGGGAGGACAGCGTCGTTTGGGTCTAACACTGCCCTTGGGGATGGGGAAAATAGAGAGAAAAGACTTGGAGTTGTTCATCCTGGTGGATTCATCTCCCTGTGCTCCTCCATAGCTCTCCAAGCTGTAGCACGTACCCCAGGACAGCTCCATTGCACTCACAGCAGAAATGACAGCAAAGGCACCCCATTGTCACCCAAAATGGGGCTTGAGAGGTCGTGTGATTTCAGACAGGATGCTAAAAGTCAGGAGCTCGTTCTTTGCCCCGAGGTGCTCGGTCTCAGCATCTCCCCTCTGCTCAGAGAGCATCAAGGGCAGCTGGAAGCGGAGACGCTCCCCTGAGCTCAGTCTCTTTTAAAGGACACCCCCCCACACCCACCCACCCAGCTCCACATCTGGGGCTTCGGGATGAGGAGAATCGGCTCTGGGGGAGAATCCCCGTGGGATCACTCGGTGCCTAAGGCTGCCTGGTGAGCGCTGAGGCAGCTGGGCTTGGCTGGCGTGCGGTGAAAAGGCGAGCACACATACGCTTCAGCTCCTCCTGCTCTTGTTGGAGAGCTCTCGCACCCTCTGGGTGCCAGCCAGCGACAGGTGTGGTTGGGCCACCCCTCTCCCAGTCACCCCCTCCTCTTATATTTCCAGGGTACCTGGCAGGGAGTGACCGGGTCTGGTCTACGACAAGGGGATGTACACCAAGAGGAGTGAGGTGCTTTGTGATTTTACTATCAAATTAGAGCTTGAACAAACTCAACCAAAACAAGGAGCCTAAAAAAACTCCCCTTGCACTGGTGGGCTGAGCTGTGCAGGTGCTCAGCCAAGGGGGGAGTGGGGAAAGCTGAGCCCCTGACTGCAGGCAGAGCTCAGCGCAGCGGTCTGCTTTGCTCTGAGCCAAACTCCGGCTAGTTCAGCCAAGGAGAAAAGATGGAAATTTCCACCTGGCCTGTTTTCTTTCCAGGGCTGAATCTGCAGGAGACCCTTTGCTCAGCCCTGCTCTGGGCAGAAGGGTGGCTGAGGAGGCACAGCCTGTTTCTCCTCTAATTTCCTCTGGCATGAGCAGCAGCAGCGGTGCATCCCCCCTGGCCCTGCGCACTGCTTTGTACAACGCAGCATTTATTGACTGCGAGGAGATTGTAATTCAGAGCCCGGCACGTTGCAGCCACAGCCTGTGAGCAGGGATGGTGCCTCTCCTCCCTGCCTCTCCTCCTTCCCAGTACCGCCATCCTCCCACCCTCCAGGGGAGGAGAACCCAGCAAGGGTTGCTCCCCCAGGGCTCTCACCCAGCTAGGTAGGAGGGGGCACCTGCTATGTGTGTGTGTGTGTGTGTGTGTGTCCCTCCCTCCCTCCCCTGTTCCTTGGTGCTCCTGTGGGAAAACCTTAGAGCATCATTGTGATT
>JANHFX010012963.1:96727-134647 GCA_027560015.1 Chloroceryle amazona | reverse complement strand
AGGAAAGGAAAGGAAAGGAAAGGAAAGGAAAGGAAAGGAAAGGAAAGGAAAGGAAAGGAAAGGAAAGGAAAAAAAGAGGAGAAGAAGGCACCTTATCCACAACACCAAACTTAATGATTTGGGAGAGTAGCTCACCGTTTGTATGAGGGGATGATGATGGAATATTAATGGAATCTCTATAGAGTGTTTTTGCATTTGTAAGAAAAAGAAAGCTAAAAAAATAACACTGTCTAACCTCTACAAAATGGGTCACAACTGGACTAGAAGTAATTGTAGAAGTCCCATTTTGTCTAACTACATTTCTCCAAGGGTCTGTCCAGATTTCTGTCTAATCTAATCTATCCTTAGGCCCATCACTTTGAAAATGGCTTGCCATTTTTCACATTTTATTAATCCACTTTTGAAGTTTCAAAATATGACTCAGAAGCCTTGTGAAGCAATAATAGTAATAATAACAATAATAATAATTGAAATCCCATTCTTACATCTTCAGACTGTCTTACTATGTAAGAGTTAAAATGCATACTGCATGTCAAAGATCTTTTTATTCTTTCAAATCAAGAACTAATCCACTAAAGGAAGGAAAAGTTTCCACGGCCCAGATATGTCTTTGCTGAATCACTTTGTAAGGTGTGGACAATTGAGTCATAAACTTTCGCACTACAGATGGCTGTGTTTCTTTCATAGTGAATCAAGCTCTAAAAGATCTGTGACACTTTATGTTATACGTTAACTAGAGAGGCATGTTATGTAAAAAGCACATAGGGTTTCACATGCACTAGTGCTCTCTACACAAGAGAGCATCATTTTCAATATTCACTCATAAAACCAGCTTCCATTTTTATTTACTTTCTTGTGCCATTGCATGAAGTACATATGGGTTGGTACATTCATACTGGCATGTAGAGCTTCACAAATTCACTAAATGCATCTTTTTATATCCCACATAATTTATATATTTAACATTCAAAAATTCAACTTATAATACCTTTCTAGATTGTCACCCAAACAAATGCCACTTTGAGAAATGAAAGAGAAGACAAGCAATTCAATAGATATACATTTGTGTGTTCCCACACGATAAAAGTGTCCAAATATTTTGGACACATTTTAGATTTTGGGAGATAATATGACAATGTAAAAATACTTGCTGTCTATCTTATATCAAATTGCTCTTCAGCAGGATGCCTCACAATAGAAAGGCTTGTATCTGCACACAGGTTCACAGTGTAGAGTTACACTGACACTATAAGAGGTTTAAGAGCTCCAGTGAAACTCCTATTTACATTCTGAGTGCAAGTACACTCCCTATAAACATTAGTTTTAAAACTAGATAAAAAAGCTCCCCAGCTGACAGGCTGTTCTATGTCGTTGGACCAGCGTGCAATCACTGAGAAGGATCAATAGCTAGAATGAGGATTGACACTGTGTTTGTTTGAACAAAGATCATTTTGTTCTCATTTTTTTGAACCAGTGAAACATTGTTACACCCTGTGCAAATTGTTACTAAGGCAATTATGACCAATTGTATATTTAAAAAAAATTGTATATTTAAAAAAGAAAAATTATAGGAAAAAAAATCACTACAGTCCACCTCTCAAGATATATCCTCTTCTTTGGATAGCACTGCTTCACACAAACCTATAATTTGTTGTTCAAGAGGAAATTTTCTTAATTATAAAAAAGACTCTATTCACTACCATGCTTCCAGACAGACAGGGACTAATGCTGGGGATTAGCTCCTGTGTTTTTTGAAACTTTTTCTTCAAAG
The DNA here is from genome assembly GCA_027560015.1 of Chloroceryle amazona. Taxonomy (NCBI): domain Eukaryota; kingdom Metazoa; phylum Chordata; class Aves; order Coraciiformes; family Cerylidae; genus Chloroceryle; species Chloroceryle amazona. The sequence goes on along the minus strand of JANHFX010012963.1, from coordinate 132,876 downwards.
ACTATGCCATCTGAGTTTTTCTGGAGATGTAACATTGTGTCAGGCTGAATTGCAAACTATTTATGTCTTAGATCAAGCTGGCTAAACATCTTGACACAGAAGATAAAAAATCCTTGGAGTTACTGAAGGACCACATTTCAGTCACATCTCCAGATGCATGAGTTAAAGGAAACACTAAAAATAGGTAGTGGAAAACAAGAAAAAGACAGACACAATGAGAGCAGAAATTTTCATCTCTCCTTCAGTGTCTTTACAATTAAAGATAACTTCAAATACACAGAATACTCAATGAAGAAGGTTGGCTTGATCACTGTTCTAAGGTCTAATGAGTCAAAGTTTGCTTACTTTTTCAGCTTGAAGTAAGAATCAGATTTGCTAGTATATAACCTGTGAGATACTTAATTTGAATATTTTTTCAACTGTTCCTTCATCTCCCTACTTCCCTCACCCATGTACCTATATATAGTGCCATGAAACAGATTTCTGATATTCCCTTGCAATACAATACCTTGTCATTCTTTAGTGACAAAACCAAAACAATTTCTACTTTAAACTAAGTTGGGATAAATAAACATTAAAAAACTAATATAACCTGATCCCCAGTCTGCCTTCTCAGACTGGTTTGATTACACAGGGTCCTACTACTTGAACTAGCTGAGAATTTAACATTGGTGGTAATCTACCAGTATCAACAGGGACAGGCCATTGAAGGACAGCAAAGAGTACATACAACCCACTTCACCACTTTAACAATTATTTTCTAAGACAGCAAGTAGAGACTTGTGATTCAGGCAGCGTTGTGTGCATCTAATGTTCTGTGTGTTGACTGCAGACCCTAGGCTTTGGCTGTGTGAAGTAACCATCATACCACAGCTCTTTTTATTGCTTGTGTGAAATAACCATATTAACTATGTGATAGCTTTTAACTCTCTTCCACATTTCTTGGTAGAAAGAAGACAAAGAGTGCTGTGAGGGTCCCTACTAAGTCTGTCTCACAGACACTTTTATTCCCATCTACCTTAAATTTTCCACAAAAGACAAGCCATCGCCTTCACTTATCATCCACTTCCGCTGCCAGTTGGTTCCCAGCTGAAGACTACCATTGCAGGTATAGGGTCTGTTTTAAGTGCTCTTAGATCTCATTTCTGCTGTGGTCTTATAAATATCTTGAGGTATTTAGAGGTAGTAGATGAGTCATCTAAGCCATAGAAAATGTGTTTGATTATGACAATATATCATTTGCTGATTATTCCTTCTTAAACTGTGGCTCTATAATGCTTGCCACCAGTCTTCATAAGACATTTGAGCCCATTTTGCCCAAATGAATCACTGTCAACTCTTTCCTCATATCTTATCTCCCTTATGCTACTGTACTGTTTCAGGTATGAATTAAAACCTCCAGCACTTTTCTGTTTATTGCACATAAGCTCTTTTACATGTGGCACAACTAGAATTTCAGACACTCACTCCTAATAACCTGCTCATTAACTTACTACTACATCCACATCTTTACACAGATTATGAAGGTCTTGCAGACTAATTTGTCCCACATAATTAGGTCCTGTGAGCTTTGCAGTGTACTTTCTTACTATGCTTTAAATTCCAAAGAACCTCTTTGGATGTAACTTGACACATAAAATGCATGCAGTCCTCGGTATGTTTGCCACGTGTTCTGCTCTTTCCTGCTATGTTATTATGGCCTTTCATCATTTCCTCTCTCCACATCCTCTTGACTGTGCTTCTTTCACCCCCTTCACCATATACTTTCACTGAGTTATCACTACACCTTAGAGAGTTTTGCTTACACTGGGAAGTAGCATCTGTCACAGAACTAGTTGGTTATAATTTTGAGAAGAGATTATGGCAAACAAAGAACATTTTGAGTTTCAGATCAGAACATTTTCTGTGTAACTTTCAAGTTCTGTTTGTACTATTTTTTTACAGCCATGGCTAGCTATCCTTTTGTCTGTGTTCATACCACATTAATTAAGCCCACTGAAATATATTTCACTAGAAAGTTTAGAAAGATTGAAAATGAGTGTTAACAAAATTATTTTCTTAACAGGGGCAGGTTTTGATAGGCTTACTCAAGTAGGGAACAATATAATCTGTCAAGGAATAGGGTACCAAAAGGTAGATGTTGCTCACAGTAGAATCCTTAAGTTCTTTGCCAAAAGACATTTAATGTTCAACCATCTCTACTGTAAAACCAATGCTGAAGAGGTGTCATCAGTGATATTTGCACAGATTCGTTCTCATTAAATGCTTTTATAATAGCATTCACTCTGGTGTAGACTTTAAAAAATTGACTCCTAGATCCATTAATCCCTTTCATCTGCTGCTCATGAGCTTAATGTGTGACACTGTAGCTAAAAGGACTAGGTTGGTCCATCTAAGGAGTAAGCAAGGGAACACAGAGTAGAAGTAGAAAAGCTACATGTGTTTTTATTAGCAGTGGAATCAGTTTTAGAAGGGTTAGGAAGACTTTGGGACAACTAAAGGATTGGAGAACAGGATTTAGAGTGATAGACATAAATAACTATTTATTTAGCTTAGAGAAATGCAAGAGATTATTATGATTTAGGCATGTCTCTAGATATAATAGGTAATTAATACTAGGAGAATCTTCATTCAGCAGGAGGAAAAAGAAAAGATTACAAAAATCAATAGCTAAAGACTAAAACTATAAATCTGATACACAGAGCATTGAAACAGCTCAGTGAGGTTTAAGGTGGATTGTCCCTCACTACAACTAGTAAAAGTGTTATTGGATAGTTGAAAAAGATTGTATGTGTTTTATCAAATCAAGGCTGTTAGATTTGAAGAAAGAATTAAACCAGAGAAGCTCTATAGCCTGGGATATGCAGATTAAATTTTAGATTGGGTGTCCCAAACTTCTGAAAATAATTCTTGAAGTTCTTTCCACAGCTATGAAGAAAACACTTTTGCCCTGTGGCTGTGACACTCCAACCTAGTCACTGCATAGGCAACATCCCCATCACCAGCTGTCTACCTTCTATTAAGTGAAAGGGAATGACTATCAGGGGAATATAGTCACTGAATGCCTACCAAGTAAGACACTACCTCCACTGTTGTCCAAATTCTGGCAGTGTCAAGGATTTCTACATAGTTAGTAGAGCTTCTGAAGTATAAGTCAAAACACCAGCATAAAACCCCTTCACCTTTCTTTTGACTATACATGAAGTCTGGGATCCTGATGATATATGATGTGATGGCATGTATAGCATTCAAAAGCATTCTGTGTTGGAGACCCTGTTCCTTTCTTGTAACTATAATGGAAATTATATATGAAAGAATGAGAGGAATGCTGCTTCTCTATTTTCTCCTTCAAAACCCTGTTCTATTGTGTCCTTCCTTTTATCTGTTGTTTCACTTCTCTTGTTTGTTCCTCTCCCTCCAGATTATTTGCAGAGTAGAAAACTAGGCTGTGAGAGGAATTGTTAGGGTCTGTGTCCTGGTGCAGACAACACTGCTCCTGGGGCTGTTCTCTACCCTGATGAAAATGCCCATGGCTCTGCTGTGGATATTTCACAGGATCTACATCAGTACAGCTTGTTCAGCTTCAGCACTAAACATTGTGTTCTACATTGGGATAGTTTCTGTGCTGAATGTATGCATCGGCCTAACTGTGTAGGCACAACAGACAGGATTATAAGTGTTTTCTAAGGTTCAGCACTGAGCATATAATGACTGTCACAGGGGAGAGCCACTTCCTGAGGTGATGAAAGAGCAACACGCCATTACACATTATTTAAACACTCTCTGACATCTCCTGCAAATGCATAGCTGTAGTGTAGTGGCAAAGTGTGTCTTACAGCACAGCTACCAAAAAAAGACCCCCAGAGTTCACTGCACTGAGGACACGAATCCTCAAACCATGTAATGCAGAACCTCATTATTATAGAGATTAAGGTATCCCTCCTCATTCATCACTAAAAATGTCTTCCTCACTACACTGCTAGAGGCCAGAGCATAGAGTTCTTCAATATCAAGGAGTTGGAAAGACCACCCAACTCCTTTTTTTCTCCCTCAACAATAATTAGCATAGGGGACACCCATATATCAGGACTAGAGGGTATATTTTTACCAAAAGTGAATTCACCTCCCTTTGTAAAAAATAGAAGACCTGTTGATTAGCACCACAAGAATGTGATGCAATGGGATGCACTAGTGTCCTAGCACTGAGTTAGACTTTGGTGGACTTTCGTGGGCTGACTGTCATGAAATTATTGTATGTGAAGCTGGTAAGGCTAAGTAAAATTTTGTGAGAGTGAAGATAACCTGTTGGCTGGAGTTTGTTTCCAAGATTTTATGAAAGCAGAATTTAAGTATGTGTCCCTGATCCCCCTTGCGTCCGTACAAGACCCACTATGCAGACCCTTGTCTAGGATAAAAGTATGTCTTGACTTGTAGGATCAAAGACCCTTGACACCAGCAGGTACCATAAAGAATACCTATTTAACAATAGAAACACTTTGTATTTCACTATTTCACTTCATAGTTAACTCTGAAAATAACTGGAATGCCATAATGAAAGGGAAAGTTACATCAGCCATGCATTGTTACTTAAAAAAAAAATATATACTTTTTTTCATTTTTCTAAATGTCAATCTATTTATATACAACAGAAATTACTCACTCTGATTTCACATTAATGAGGAATCTTCTTCTTAATGGCTTTTGCTGACACAAATATGACTCTATCTTGAAGAACAGAGTAATATACAAATAATGCTTCTGTTAAAATTCATACATAATCAAAACAAATTGAATATCCACTTTTATTTCCATAGGGAACAGAGCTATAAAGATTAATGCTAGACAATGATATTTAATTAAAGCTTATTTACTTTATAAGTACTTCCACATTTTCAAGACTAATCTCCTCTTTTGGAACAGGAAGCTGTAATGTGTTTCTGAGCCATGTGACACTCATAGGTGGGGGAAACTAGTTATGATTGCAGCACAGTGCTTACAGCAATACCCACAAACTGTCTAGAAAAAATTTTCACATTACAGAATTCTGGTGTTAAAGAATTTAAATGTATTTTAATTGACTTTTCAAAATTCCATTTTTTATTCACAAACACTCCTGAACACAATAACAGGAATTCATTTTTATATGCATTATTCTCTCTGATGGCATGTTGTTGTATTGTACACATACTCGTCTCTTCATTTTTGAGAAACAAAATAAAAGGTTATACTCTTATGAGTAATAACCAAATAAGTTTCCTTTCCTTGGGCACTAGTCTGCTGATGTATTTCAGAATTATTATTTTTTAATAAACCATTAACTACTTTGATGAAATTACAGGAACTAGACTGTGTGTGAATGCAGATATTAACATGAGAAACCAAAGGGAGTGCAGAAGAAAATTGTAAAGAATATCACTTTTGTTCTGCTTATTGAGGTTAAAAATTGCAATAATATTTTGGAACACTAATTTCTAAGAGGAGATTTAGTTTTAAAATGAAAGAATTGTTGAGGGATATGTGGCTGCTGCATTTTTCTCACCAGTATGAATACACAACCTCCAAAAACAACACTTCCAATAACAGTTGTATTAGTCATCTACAGATACAGGGCTATTTAAGATACACAAACAAATAGTTTTATTTGGTTTGTAATTAACATGGCAAATATCACATTATTCTACAGGAAACAAACATTCCGAATCTATGTATTTTATTTCTTCTGACAACTGCCAAAGTATGTTTTACTGCAGAATGCTTTATTACATCTTAACTATTCACCCTACACAGTATACATAAAAGCTTAATGAGTATAGCTGCATAAAAACTAATTTTAATACTTTTAAAATCAATGGTGAACAAAATGTTGTTTAGATTATTTTTCAAACAACTATACCACATCTGATCCTTTGAGGAAAAGCAATTACTTCTTCTTGTCATAGCCAATACATTTCTTCATTCCCCCATTTCAGTTGTACCAGTCTTAAGGACCTTTGCACCAGTTACCATGTAAACAGTTAAATATTTGAGCAAATATAGAAGAATATTGTTATTAAATGTCTAATCAATGAAATGCTACTTCCACTAATAGGCTAACAGTGAGGAGGGCAAGAGGAGAAAAATTAAAAGGATTTTTTTACCAAATTAACAACTAGTATATTCTGGTTTGGCTAATAAAATATGTTTTCAAGGAAAATTTGCAGAAAATCGTTTATATAAAGAGTATACAAAAAATTTCACAAGACAGCTGCTATAATCTGAATTTAGCTCCTATTTCTTTTATCTACTCTGTGAATAAGCACCAGCTTATTCTCCTTATTTTCTAAGGAAACATCAAACCTGATAATTTTTTTTGGTAAGTTTCAAGTGCTGTAAATCATTGGGAACTTATGTACACCTAATTTATGCAATTGTATTGGTAGTGAGGAAATCATCATTCTTTAGTGTTTTGTATCTCTGTCATTCTCTCAGAGAATTTCTTTATTACAGCAGGCACCACAATATTTGAGAGTTTCTCAGCATTTACATTAGTGAGACCAATTTTTTAAGGTATGTAATTTAGTCATAAAAACTGAGACCATAGCCTGGAAGTGTTAGTTTGTGAACTTCCACACATGCACACATGCATGCACAGACATCCCACTCCCCCACCCCATCTCATTCCTCATTCAGAATGTTTCCTTTTTCTTTCTCCTCACCTGCACTTCTGAAATTTAAAGACGCTTTCCTCCTTTTTAGCAATTTTGAAGGCCATCATGACAGAATACAGGCTATCTCTGCAGTACAGTCAAAGAAAAAAATAAAAACAACTACCAACCAAATGGCTGAGGTATTGAGGTTTGTGAAGCATTCTTAACATGCATAAAAGCCACTTTTCATATGGGGTTGCAGTGCATTCTGGAGTATGTTTCAGAAATATAAAAACATACATAATATGCAAATGTGTACTATTGTTCTATGTACTATGAAGTGTGTGCTGAATCCATATTAAGAGTCATACAGAATAGTCAGTAAACATCCATCTTCTATATAGTCACATTCTCCTTTTACTGCAACACAGGCCCTGTTGGCAATGTCAGAAATAGGTGTATCTTTAAAAAGTCATGTTTCTGCCAGAAGTTTTGTCTGTGCAAGGGATGCATTTTCAAGCTCTGCCTTCACCACAATAGAGCAACCAGTTTCAAGGCAGCTTACTCTTACCACTGAGTTAACTCAGCCATTTGGAAAGAGGCTTTCTGAGGACATCTGCTTAACCCCATTCTATAGCTGCCTGTCCCAGCAAAAATCTTAAACATCACAGGTCTTGCAATTTCTAAGCATAGTTATTTAAGTACCACTATTGTAATGAATTTTTTCCTTGGGTATGTAAATAATGACAAAGCAATAGAAGCAACAGAACCTGAGCACAAAAATAGAGCCCCAGCTATTTCAGACAGGAATTAAGTAAAAATCAGGGGACAAAAAAAAAAGTAAAACTCAACTTTAAGGTAATAAAAGATGGAGATTGAGGTGCCAATGAAATCTGCCGAAACTAAATTTCACAAGCACAGCTTTCTCGTCTTGAAATGTTACATCCATAAAAGCAGACTATAAAATTAATCTACCTGGAGATTTTCAATGTTAAATCAGCTCAGAAATAACTTATAAGTACTTATGGCATTATATATAAAATGCATATTCTCCTGTTGTCCATATATCAAAATCCTGTGTATTTTGAAAAATAAGATCCAAGCTGCAAAGAAATGTTTCTATTACAAGAAAGAGGAGTAATAAAGTATATCACTTTGAGAGATTTGACATTCATAAGCATTCTCTAAAAATTTGCATCAGGTTGAAGTATTGGGGGAGCATGCTGTTTAAAGGTGCCTAAATTCACTTTTTTGAAGAGAAGTATATAGAAAAGTGAGAAGCAGAAAAAGGAGGCAAAAAGCCAGTGTATCATTTTTACCTGGATCTGAAAATGAAATTCCTAAAACGCTATTGCTATCCATTATCCAGACTGCAGCGTGTCCCATTCATATAAACTCTTTTATTCCATTTGCTCAAGGGAAAGCGATGTTCAGCATGAGAAAATCAGTAGAGTAATTTCCAAAGAAAACCTTTACTTTTCTCAGGAAAATAATGTTCAGTTTGCCAGATCTGGAAATAAAAAACATTTAAATAATGATGTTTATATTCTTATCAATATGTTCAAATTAGGTTTTTGTAAAATTTAGCATGAGTTATATAACAATTTGTGAAAATTCAGAGTTTTGTGGTGTTGTTTTGTTTTGTTTTTTTTTTCTTTGTTGTTTTGTTTGTTTTTTGGGTTTGCATTTTTTTGGGGGGGTGGGGTTTGTTTTTGTTGTTGTTGTTTTTTCTCTTTTTTTGGGTTGTAGGGTTTTGGGTTGTTGGTTGTTTTTTTTTTCCATCTACAAAGCTGTAACAGGAAAAGTAGCAGATACTAGTGAAGAGAAAAAAAAAAGATTTCATACATTTGGATTCTTTCCAAGAACTTTGCCACATTTTGCAAATTCTCAGTTTTCAAATAAAGGTGTCTTAGCTCTTGCAATTGTGGAGATATTCTTGCCTCTGTAAATCAATGTATTGTTGCTAGCCAGCCTTGCAGAAATCTGCCTACAGCCAGTCAGACAGAAACAATAGGAACAACAATTATGTGTATTCTTTTCCTTTCCTCCAAAATTAACGTGGTTTTGCCTTAAAATTGCAAGGCAATTTTAGTAAAGGACATGTTAGTGTTCAAAACACTAAGCTGGAATCAAGCAGAGGTTACACTGTAAAAGCACTTATAATTAAAGTGTACAGATTCCTTTTTTTGCTTATACAGTGTCAGTTTGGGTTACTTTTATCAACTCAGCATTGCAGATTAGGCAGGGAGACAAATTCTCTAAGGAAATAAATTTGGGATGAGCATTTGGGTTTTATCAGGTCTGGGTGTTTGGTCAAATATGATGTTTCAGGCAAAGTTATTGAAGAAGGGAAGAAAAAAAGAGAGTTGCAGACTGAACAGTACCAATCTGAACTCAGTTAAAACACTGCATGCCAGGAAGGGAGCAACTTCATAAAATACTGATTAATTACATAAAAAAAACATGTCTTGGTGAAATAGCTCTGTATAACTGAGTTCAGAACCTGGTCCAATTGTTTTTTTTTCATTTATTCACCCAAAACTTTAAGTTTTGCCCTGTTTCGTCTGTTTATAACTTGCCTTACTTTACTTCTCTGAAAATCCAGCTGAACTTGAATGAAACATTAGGTTCCAGAATTTCACAACTGTACAAAGGTGTTGTGGTACTGCACGTTGTTAATCTGCTTTATATTTCTGAATCTGGAAGCTCTCAGTGACTTAAACATGTTCACTCACGTTTCTGACACATTTATCTGCAGAATGGGTTCAGAGGTGGACACTCTTTGATGCAAAATCAAGGTGCTACAGCATTCTGCAGAACCTATAGAAATACCTCCACAGATTTTGCCAAAAAACCTCAGCAGATTTATATTGGCCCTGCCAATGACTTTCTGTTTAACTTGTAATCAAAACAACTCAAACCCAGTTACTGTTTGCATATCTGCCAAGCCTCTCAATTTCAGCAGTAGGCAGCAGACTCTCAGTATGACAGCCTGTCTTTCAGATTCAAGCTGAATCTGCCAAGGCTCCACTACAGAGGCAACTGGTAAATTAAATGCCAACAAGCAAGGACATTCATGTACCTTTACACTCTGCACATGAAGAGACATCACAGGCCTCTTCATTCTAATGGCTGCTTTGTGTGTTTTGGGCTGCAAAGTAAAGAGTGCCTGCTCTTATGCATAATGAAGTCATTGCGTATATATTAGTTTAGCTGTATTGCTCTAATTCTATGGTCACAAATTACCTATCAGGTTTTCTTGTTACAGAAAACTAGAAAATCCTTTTGTTGGTGAAATTAACCCACAGAAATAAAGCAGTGAAAAAAAAAATCCACTCTTAATCCATCTTCTGTCTAAAGATAGCAGATACCACTAGCCAGGTTGCAGTATAGTCCTTGTCAAGGGTAACTGAAACTAAGAAGCATTCAAGATCATACTGTCAAATCTTTAATTCTCTTGTTCATAATATAGGCACAGTCTATGATTCTAAAAAGAGGGATCTTTTTATAGCCATCGGCACTACTGATGATTCTTTATAACAAAGAGAAGGTGTTAATTATTTTTATGTAATTATTGACTCTTATTAATACCTATAAGTTGCATGAGACTTTTTGATTATTAATATCTAATGCAGTCACTATCACCGGGTTTAGATTATATTAATGATTTTGAGTGCAGAACCATAATACAACCAGAGATATTAATACCATTGAGCATAAATAACAGTATTTGACAGACTCAAGTGGGGGGAAAAGCACTAACACTGGTTACTCTAATGGACAGAATAAATGATAGAATCGTATAATGAGTTTACAGCAGCCAGGTTTAGTGAAATCTATTTCTGAAGTAAGAAGGGAGGGAAAGGTACCAGGTTTTGTAACAGAATGAGGGTATGAACACATTAAAAATTAACAGGGTGTTTTCAGATAATTGAAAGAAAAAGCATCGACATGGGAAACTTAGCTGTTGTAACTCACACGGCTCTACAGTGGGTATTATCACTGTTTCCTGCCATGGATTTAATCTGCCATCACACCTATAAATGAAATAAAGAAATATGAGCTTCCAAAGAGTTCCTACAATAATATGAAAGGGTTTTTTTCTTTTGTTTTTATCTTTTTTCTTTTTTTTTTTCTTTTTTTTTTAATAGAGGGAGTAAGAGAAATCCTTGGTCCAATATAAAAGAGGATACTGGTATGCAAGTGTCTTTTTTTATTTACTATAATTTGGCAGACACAGCTCTGCAAGACTTCAGAACTAAGAAAGTGGAAAACTTTGACATTCCTTTGACATGCTCTTTTTGATATGCATCTTCTTTGTAATTGTAGAGAAATATATAGTTGCAGATGCCTGGTCCTAGCAGTGAACTATGCTTCATTTTACAGCACGAATTCCTCCCTTCTCAACTTTTCTCCAGCATCTGCAGTACTTACCTTTGTCACAACAAGATTTACTTTAACTGGAACTGTGTCAGGTGTCCCCAGAAAGATGACAAACTAAAATTAACCTATAATTGTAATATGAGCCTGAAGGCATGCACTTGGTGGGAAAGAATTCACCTTCTATGGACACACACGTGGGGGAATGTGAGAGAGATACTTAAAATCACAATTCATTAAACAATGAGTAAATCAGTTAGCAACCAGTCACACTACTTTGCAGCGTGACCTAATCCTTAGCTTAAAGTTGCCATTACCTGGCTGTATGTCATTTCCAGGGTCTGATGCAGCAGTCGATGAAGATGCCAGCAAAGCTCTTGTGAACCACAGCAGATGCAGAATCAGGTACCTGAATCAGTCTTTTCTCCTCCACTTACTAACAGCATTTTATAAGTATGTAAGTGAAATCTGCCAATATAAGAAATGCCTAACTGTGGAAGTAAAGTTACAGGCGTGTCTCCTTTGAGGTTAAAAAAAAAAAAGACAGCTCCAGAAATTCTTGTAGTTTTCAACTTCCTTTTTCTCTACTCCTTTTTTTCAGTCACCTGCCTATAGGAAGTTAGTTGCTGGCTAGCCTGAGACAGGGATATTGCAGCCAGTAGGACAAACAACTAAAAATCTTGTGCAACTATGGTATATAAAGACACGCTATCCCCTCCCTGAGGCCTACCTAAGATAGAACATAAAGTGCAAGTACATACAAGTTAAAAATAATGAAATTTCTCCACTTTCTGGGAGCTACTGAATTTGTCTTCTGCAAACAGATATTTCCATGTAAATATTCTCCCAACCCTAACTTGAAAAAATCCAGTTCTCTGTCTGTGTTAAACCTGTTTTGTTAAAGAATTTTCTTAAGATGAAAAAAAAACTCTGAAAAAAATATTAATAGATGTAGGTGTTTGACTGTTTGTTTTTTAAAAAAAGGCAAAATCCAGCCAAACCAAACCAAAACACCATATATTTTGCACTAAAAATAGGACAATAATTTAATATTATGTGTTCTGACCCATTCGACGGCAACCGATTTGGGGTTGGGGGAGGGAAGTAGGGTGATTAAAGGGTTAATATTCAAATGAGAAATTTGCAAGGCCTGCATAATGGAACTGCCACCCTGATAACAATAGGAATTTTTAACAATATCGAGCCTTGTTAGCAAGAGAGTTACAAGCATTGAGGGCAATCAGTGTGTCTTGTCAGTTTCTTTTTATCTACCATCTCCAACCGCCAAGGAACCGAAATGAAGCACTTTGGAATTATCAATTTCAGCCACATTTGCATAACAAAGCCCCTGAGGAAGAGGCATGATAAATGTGAAGGACCCCTCTTGGAAAAGGAACTGTCAACCGCGCCCCGAAAGATTCTCCGACCGAGCGCATTCTCGGGGATTGTAGTCAGCGAAAATAAAATGAAAGCATTAAAGAAAGTCATTCTCTCAGAGAGAAAAATCTCCCCCTCTGCACAGAGAGAACTGGATGAAATGACATTATGCATATGAAAATGTCCAGAAAGATGTTTGATTTATGTATGCATTAGATGCAAATTCCATTACCGCACGCGCGCTGTTGTGTGATTTGGCTCTGAACACATCACTGCCCTGATCAAATCTGATCTCATTAATTCCGACAAGGAGAGAGAGAGGGAATTGAGAAGAATTTATGGCCTGGACACTTGAAAGAAGTAAATTGTAATTCTGTTTAAAGCTGTAGCGAACCTTTTAAACACCTTTTATTATAGAAAAAAGCACTTACTTTTATAACACTGTTAGAACTTACTTAATCTTGTACTTGGAACTTCTAGTCCTCATTTAAAAAAAATGTATGACCTTGTTTGGGGTGAGGGGGTGTAGAAAGAGAGACACAGAGAGAGAGGAAAAAAAATGCCTGTCTAAGACTGAAATCCAGCAGAAGCATCATAATAATATGATCAAAGAAGACCTATTGACTATCTGAATAATCGTGTGAAAATTCTGCTCTACTGGTATATGTTTATTTTTAAACAATCTTTTAATATCCTCAAATAAAATATCAAACACTTTACAAGTGTTTTTATAGGACTAGATAGACATTGCATACTTAAAAATTTTATTAATTGTGATCTAGATAAAAATGGCAATGAGCACATGTTGTATAACAATATTCTCAAGCAGTGCAGTGGTGTCAGCTAAAAACTGATATGTGTTCCTTTCTGAGATATAGACAATTTAAAGACAAAAACCCCAGATCTCTGCTAAAAGGAAGTATATTACTGTAGGGGAAAAAAAAAACCCCACAGATTGTTTCATACATTAATAAAGATTCTTATCCTTGTTTTGCTCCTGAGAAAGACCTTAATAACTCATTTCCTCCCTTCATGAAAGATAATCACCCTTCATGGGTGAGATATCCTGTATTTACTTGATACCAAGTGTAAAACTGAAATAGTGTCTCAATATGTTATTGCATTGTATAATCAGTGTTCCTCCCCCAACATTCATGAACCCCCAGGGTGCTTCATAGCCTAGAATAGTTTCTTTTTCTGTTATGCATCTTCCGTTTTAGTGAGATATGATGAACTACCTCCCCAGTAAAGAAGAGAGAGGCAGAGAATGAAAAAAACACACCACCTCCTTGATTCCTAAAATCTTAGTTGCTTATCATGATTCGTTTATAGAGAAATTATTTTTGCAAACTGTTTTCCCAATGAAGCCTGCAGCTTTCTTTGATAATTTGCTCCAGTCAAAGTAATTGTTGAACAAATTTTACCTAGAGAGGTACAGGAAACTTGCAAGTTTTTGTATATAAAAATACAAAACAATAACTTGTAGGTAAACCATGTGAGTATATTTTAAGCATCATTCACATTTTCAATAGTTAATATTGATTTCGTGGTTGGGGTTTTGTTTTTTTTTATCTTGCCATATTTAGAAAGTATGTGTTCAATTCCCATTATCCAAAAATGCTACCTTTTGAAGTATTATTTTAATATATTTGTTACCAAATTCAATTGCTTGCTTAGAAAAAAAGGAATATAGTCCTGATTTACACAGAAATTTTAACAGATTCCTAAGTATGAATTCAAAAACCACTTTACAGAAACATTCAGACATTACAATACAGAAATGAGTACAGATATGTCCGGTCATTTTATTATTTTCTCATGGGTATGTATACATTCCTGTAAAAGTATATGTATACATGAAAAATAGTAGAGAGAGATTTTGTAAGTTTATAATAGAACGGGCATTTATTAAGGTGAATATAACACAGAATGCTGCTTTTTGGCTGTACTAAACCAGAGTACACTGAAACGTGCAGTGTGGATTGTGCTGAGCATATGAAACAACTTAGTCATTTGGATATCTAAAACATAATTATGTACAGGGCAATATTTGTCACACTGAAAGTGTTAAAAAAATTTGGTTTGTTCTAAATAAATATTTTTTTTCCATTATTAATTAGACTGTGGATTACATTATGTTATGTGTAAGGGAAAAAAATTACCCAGAAATTTCTTTGCATGTAGACCTTAAGAAAATCGGCACCGTGTGAGAAACTGTAATTGCAAAATTTGGTTTGGTGTTTTACATAAGGTTGTCTCCCTCCTCCTGCATATCCTTTAGCATATCACTGAATGCATTTTTTTTCAAAATATGCTAGCCACCTGTCCATTTGAGCCTGTTTCCGTTATCACCCAAAAATAAAAGCAATTTTGTACTTCAGAACACAGGGATCCAGAAATAAGTTTCCTTTACTGGTGGCTAATTAAGCAAACTGGGCTTGTATCCCTTTAAAACAAACAAACAAACAAAAATAACAACAAAAACCAACTAACCAAACAACAACAACAAAAAACCCCAAGCCACACACGACAACAAAAGAAACCACATCCTTTTTGCCACCTTAACCCCTCCTCCTGTCCCCCCCCCTCCCCGAATACATACACAGACACACATACTTTCCTTCAATGAGTGATTCAGGCTCCCTGATTAAGGTCATGCCGTTTGTTCATTACTGGCCTGGCTAATGTGATTGAATTGGAACAATACCTTTGAACTCCTTGGCTCTGATCTGCATACTAATTGACTCTCTTGTCCTTGCCAGTGACCTTGACAGGCTTTCCACCACTCTCAGAATGGCTGACCAGTTTCTCATCAAAAGTTCCTAGTAAAAAAAAACCAACCTCAAAATAAGATTTAGTCGTTTATACTACTTTTCTCTGCATTCATATTTCCTTATATACCATTAGAAAAAGCAAAATTGCTACTCCCTAGCTCCCCCTGGATGTTTATTAATACTTGAAAATCTCAGTGTCACTTTAAAGTACTGAAACAGTGACAGCATTGTTTTGAAAGAGTTCATTTTTGCAGCCTAAACCACATTTTACATGTATTTTCAGGTGGCTTTTTTTCTTTGTTACACAAAGGATTGCAGTTTAACTAGTGGACCTTTACATCAATGTAATTTTTTTTAAATAAGAAAAACACGTGGTTATGTCCTAAGAAAACAGCACAAATTAGTTTCCTTTTCACAATTTACATTAGCACGCTAACAGCCTGTGTTTCAAAAGATTCTACAGGAATAGAAGTATTATTGTTTCAGACAAAACAAAACCAAGCCATGCAGAACACCGCATCTAGAAAATGCCAGGTTTAAGGTAATGAACTAAGGATTTTATTTTTATATCTCTGAGGCTCTTAGACCAACATGTTACTCAAGAGAGGCTTGATTTCTATACAAAAGACATTATAAAAGACTATAGCAATATTTATGTAAAAAAAAACCAAAAACCACAAATAGACCAAAATGAAACACAAAACAAAACCAAAAACCAAACAACAAACAAACAAAACAAAACAAACAAAAAAAAAGCAAAACAACATTACAGAAGAATATTTATCTGACTGGAAAGGACAGCTTTACTTAATTTTTACTGGACTAGAGATTTACCTCATGAGAGAAGTATCAGCCTTGATGAATATTTATTATTAAAATCATGCAGTAATATCTAAACCAAACTAAAATTAAGTATCATTGAGGAAAAAAAGTGGACAGCATGCTGAGAAATGTGCCTTAGAAAAACTTATCATTTTTCTTTAATATTCATTCCTACTTTAGGCAAAATCTATTGTGGGGAAAACAGCTGGAAATTTAAACTTATTTAATAGCACTTTGCACTTCTCTAGCAGCTCTTTACTAGGTTCTCAAAGGGTCTAGAAACACGAAGGGATGAATATGTATTATAACCAGGTGAAGTATTATTATGGAACTTTAATAATGATCTACAAATCAAATAGTAAATCAAACTACAAATTTTCTAACACATAATTTTTAACGCAATTCCCATTTTTATTCTGGTATGGTAATGAGGCCAGCTGTTTTGCAAAAAGTTTCAAAACAGAGGTTTTCACTATTCAGAAAAAATATTTTTCATTTTTAAGGCAATAATATCCAAGCATCTGACCAATATCCAAATACCGAGAGGGCAGACCTCACAAATTTGTCATCCAGTTTTAGACCACTATAGACATAAATCCAAAGTTCAGATCTTGATGCAAACTTTCATAAAAATTTAAAGATAGCACAGATACAAAACTCCAGTATGAATTCAGAAAAGTTAGTACAAAGGAGCACGTGGGGCTTCATTTAGTTCTATGACCACTTCTGTTCAAGACTTAGTACTGGAACAGGCTTTTCACTATCACACTTAGACCACACATGCCCCTTATCTGCAGTCCCATTGCTTTGCTCACAAAAGGCCCAGCACTGCTGAGGAAACCAGAAAGCTGCTGTTGAAACAGGGAAAGCCAGAGAGGACAAGGTACAGACGTGAGCATCTGCTGAGACCTGCAGCAGCAATGCCAGGTAAGCTTTCCAGCAGGACATCTGCCAGAGCATCAGGGCTGAGAAGAGCCACGTGCAGGTAGTTGTATTTTTTAACAATTTAAAGCTCCACAGAGCCACATAAGTGACACAGCACTGAAGAACACATCTTTGAAGGTATTTTGGTGCCTAAAACACATACGGGAAGTAATAAGAGTTTTTAAAACTTTTGGGCCAATTCTCTTCACTCTGAGGGTATAGGTGCATCAGATGAACAGTGAAGTTACTGTTTATATAAAACACTAATTAATTGTTTTCAACAAAAATAGTATTGCTCATATAAAAAATTAACATTTCTGGTATTGAGACATTGTTAAAGTGTCATACATGC
Source organism: Chloroceryle amazona (assembly GCA_027560015.1). Lineage (NCBI taxonomy): Eukaryota > Metazoa > Chordata > Aves > Coraciiformes > Cerylidae > Chloroceryle > Chloroceryle amazona. The sequence goes on along the minus strand of JANHFX010012963.1, from coordinate 115,621 downwards.
AGTGAAATACATGCAGGATTTCACAAATGAATGAAAAGCAGCCACCTCTGCAATAAACCATACCAGGTTGTCCCTGCAACAAAAGAGCATACAGAAGAGTTTTAGAAAAGATATTTTTAAGTGAAACTATAGAACATAAGGTTAGGTAAATATAAGGCACTCTATGAAACAGGGCTCTGCTCCCTCACAGATTCTTTTTTTTTGATTTTTTTTTTTTTTTACATCACAATTGCCCATCCTTTGTTTTAAGACTCAACCAAAAAATGGTATAGCCATCACTGTTACTACTTAATTTTATTAAGCAGTGAGCACCACCTACTGCAGGGGAAGATTGCAACCTATTTAGTCAGTACATCAATCACTTCCTATAATAATTTGCTTTCCTAAAGCTGTTACTGCTAAGTTCTGACCAGAACTATGTATAACTTTCATGTAAGCTGATTTCATGTGAGCTGATTGCTGCTCAAAATGGAGTGTTTGTGAGCTATCTGTAAAATGTGTAGGCCTTTGATATTAGCCAGATGAAGGAAAATGAAGATCTAATCAATTAGTCTAATATATAAAAACAGAACTCAAAAAAAGACAGTGGAAGAAATTAGTTTATCCTGTTCTTTATACTTGATCTGTGTCTAGCACATTAGAGAAACTATTCAGTGCCCAGGTTAAGAGCTGTTCCACTCCTTAAACTAATAAATTAAATTTTAGCACTGAGTTTGATATACTTTTATAAGGGAGCTAGACTTGTTTCAGGAAAAAGGGAGGGAGGGCACAGAAAATCTCTGCCACTTCCCATCTCAAAAAACTGGCAGGGGTTCTGACACCACTTACATGGTGCTCAGGCACCCTCTTTCAACTGCAGATGAAACCCCCTCACCTGCTCACCTTTTATCTGCTTCCTCACAGCTGCCTCTGCTTGCTCACCTAGTTGTTCCCCAACCTCATTTAATAAAAATTGTTTCCTTAACCTGCCCCAGTTTGACTGCTTCAGACTAGAAGACAGGCATTCTGTGACTCATGCCAGTAGACTCAGGCAGGCAGTAACTTTCAGCAGGAGCCTGGGTATAAGCTGGGGGGATGCTTAAGCAGGGAGAAATCAGGGTACCACCTACAGCCAGGACAGGCTGTCTGCAGTGCTAAGCTGATGCCAAGCTATGCCAAGTTACACCGGTCATATAGGTTCCTCAATGACTTCTGTCTGTGATGGAAAGGTATAGAAATCTGAATTCTGTCAGCCCTGGTCCTGCTGTCACAGTCAAGATAAAGGTAAAGATCCTCAGCAAACGTACTTCTGAGGATGAGGCAAACAAGATCTTCAGTTAAATGCCCTGCTGGGCATTTACAGTAACATTACACATGCCTGCTCAATGCAAAGAAGCTGCAATGCATAAGACAATTGATATGTCAGAGAACTATTAAAAGAAAAATTCCAATATAACCTAAACACCTGCAAAGACTCACACTCTGAGCACTTTTTTTTTTTTTTATTTGCAGCTGACATTCTGTTGGCAGAGGAAGGCAGTGAAATTCATCTCCCCCCTCTCCCCCCCCCCCAATAATGACTATGATCTTTCTTTCTTTCAAAACATTTAGCAATATATACACAGAGCCCTACAGATTACAAAAAGTAAACCAGAATTTTCTGTGTGCCTTTCTGCCCAAGAGAGTACAAGAAAACAAACGTGACAGTTGTGGAAATGCACAGAATAAGACACACTGCAAGTGTGGTGATGAACAAGGTGTAGTAAGTAGAAAGAAGAGAACAGAATGCAAGTGAAAATTATTAATTGTTGATAAGGGTCAGATAATTGCCACACTTCATAGATGCCTGCCTGCTACAAGGATGGAGAAGACGTTTCCTAGATGTCTAATATGTAGTGTGGTGGGCTGCAGTTTACTCTTTTGGCTCTATTGGCAGGTTCTCTTTTTCCTTGCTGGGTGGCACTGTCATGCACATGCTACATTACTCCAGGTTACTCTTAGTAGTCTATTGAAACCACTTAAATAAAAAGAATATTTATTACCGTCAAATCTGATCAGAATACAGGTTACAACAAAAGTCTAGGACTAAAATATATCATTCAATTGGGTTATTTAATAGAAGGTAGGTAAACACATGAAAAGAGCCCAATATTTTATTTCTGGTAAAAACTAAAGTGAGAGATTTGTAGTCAGTAGTAATCTTTAAAACTGATGTTAAGTTGGTAGGTTGATGGAGGAAGCATCAACAGAGATTTCTGCACTCTTTTTTACTGATATGGCAGGAGATGAGATGTTAATTGAGAGTAGCCAAGAGATTCTGGACCTCTAATGACAGTCCTCTAACAAATCTCTAGTCAGGTCTGAAGCTGCTGATGTCCACATTCATGAGAAATGCCACACTCGTGCCTGAGAAACCAGTGAGCCACTCTGCTACCTGACAGGTACCTGTCTGCCAAAGCATTTCAGTGATGTTGTCCTCCAAAGATTTTCCTACCAATGTGAATTCAGATAATCCAGCAGGGCTCCTACTAATTTCATGAGAAGACTCTGTCACTGGGGCTATGTAAGCACTAGCCAAGACTTCTGTCAGGAGCCACAGCTTGGCTACACCTGCCCTATTCAAACATCTGAGAAGCGCTGAGCCTACATTTAGTCTGAAGGATAAGCCAGTTCACCTTTATGGATCTGTGTTTACTTGCTTCAGAAAGTCTGTCTCTCACTTTAGTATGTTTGTGTTTCCATTTGCACTGGTTAGCAGTGCAAAACAATCTAACTTCACAGGTTATAAAAGGTGACATTTTTCTAACATTTCCTGCTCTCGTTAGTTCACAAAGTAAGAAACTTAAAGGACCTTATGCCATGAGGCATCTCTGTGGAAATGCAGTGCTTGCTAGTTTGCAAGACTGCCCTCACAAACGAGTTCAGTGATTCCCAGACAAAGGATCATGACCTCTGGTGACATAAAAGAGACTCAGAAATGCAAAATGCAGCAACTTCCAGCTGACAGGCTGCAGCTGAACAGGCAAGTAGACTACTGTCTTTGCCAACTTTCAGGTGCCAGAAAATGTGATCTGGCAGCTAAATCACTTGCCTACCTTCAACAAATGTGTTTTTCCTGAAGCATCTTCTATGAATGTAATTGCTTAAAGATACACTGTATAGGCTGAAGGCCTGACCTTTCAGTCACCTAATTTAATCTGAATTTGGAGGAAAAAAAAAGCAAGCAAACGACCTCAAAACCAGCCATAGAATGGGGACAACAGAAATAGGGAGCACACAGAGAAACAACTATCAGATAGGGACACCGCTGTTCCCCTGACTGAGGTTAGATTATGACATCTGTGCTCTGTTAACAAAATTCTTATTCTAGACATCACTAGCATTCAACATGGATGGTCAGGTTGGTCCACAGATATTCTTTTAATGGCACACAGCAGGGATCATACAGTCTTGGTGGCTGGGAGATGAAGTGCATCTTTAGAGGGGCACCTGTGAGAGGCAGAGGCTTCCCCACCTTTCATACTCAACAGGAGCTGAGAAACTATGGTCTCGTGCAGAGAGATGATACCTCCAATAAGGTGATTGGCAGCATCATGCTTCTGTGAGAAGCAGTACCTCCCAGCTCTTGCTGCGTTTCTAACAGCACGGTTAACTTCTAATTTGGGAAAGAAAAATACCATCTGGCACCTCAACTTTGAAAAGTTGCCAAACCTTGACTTACTCTCTGAATCCTCCCCAGGAAATCATGGGAACTACCTACCAAGAACAGCATTACAAAGTGTGAACAAGGCTCACGTGAACTAGCTTCATGTAATCTACCATGTCTTTAAACAGAAAAATAACGGATTTGGGGCAGTTTATTCACGCAGTCACTTTAAGACTTTACTTGGTTCTCAAGTTCTGTCTCCAACTGGAAGTTAATAAACCACAACTGTAAATTCTTGGTGTATTATCAGAATAAGGAAACAAGTAATCTTTTCCAAATTAAGAAAATTGAAGGTGACAATTTTAGAAGGAAGGCTAACTATGAACCCTGCAGTATCACACTGGACAGCACATGAGCATTTGATTCATGTTTGTGCTCACTAGAGTCTTATCTGTGTATTGTTAAGAATAATCTATTTTTTATATATAAAATTTGTAAATAAAAAGTGTCAGACGACTCGCTTTGTCAAAAGAAAATGCATTCATGTTAGGGAAAAGAATTTTTAAACTGCAGCCATTAAAGAATGAAGAGAAAAGTTAAGAAAAAGGAATGTCAGGGGGGAGAAATACAACTGTTGTTCTTCACCACCTCATTATTTGCAATCAGTGGTATGTAAGCTCCATAATATAATATAGGATCAATTCTGATGCAACTATCTGAGCCTTAATTGTACACATGGAAGGAAGAAAGAAAACAGTGAAAATGTTCAAGCATGCTTTGTTTTGCTGTTTCTGTGTTCTCAAAGACATACATTCAAAGTTTAAGCAGTAACATATCACCTGGGTTGATTTATACCGAAACAAGCTAATAAATGCCATTATAAATATTACATGCAAATTGAAAACCATAGCAAGATGCATTGTACTATAGCCAGATAGCAAATCTCTAGCACTGTTAGTTCAAATTAGTTCAGATGAGATGTATTCTATAATAGTCTTATATATCAAAGCCACTAAGGAACTGAAGTCATCCCTATGTTTCTTTACTCAAGTAAAATTTCTTTTCAATTCAGATATTCAAATTCAAGTCATTTAGGTTTTTAACTCTCATACATTTATCTGTACAGAGAAGTTGAAGAATGTATCTATTTATTCTTTAACAATATGCTGAATAAAGTTCAAGTGTACCAATTTTAGAACAATCCATTCTTTTAATCTAATTGTTAAGTTGCTTTTCCATGGGGACAGATCTTTTTCTGCTCAAGTCTACTCTCTCTGTGATTCAATGTATGCACAGTTCTCATTAGGCTAACTGCAGCTGTGCATGTAGCTGGATACAAAATTCACATCCCTCATGCAAAGCCAGATATCACAGTGTTTGCAACACTGAGTCCTGACATGAGGATTTACAGACATGGAATGCCCTCCCACCATCTGCCAAAGTACCAAAATCCCACATCTCTATGTCTCAGTTTACTATATTGTCACCCCTCCTGCTTTTTCAATCAGGCCATGCAGTTTGCATTTATAATGTAGGCTCAGGCCAAAGCTCTCCTAAAGTCAATGGAAAGATTCCCTATGCCTTTGACAGGCTCTGGAAGACACTGTGTTTCCCTTAGCCCTTCCCAACTCACATTCCTGCAATGCCGTGGGAAGTAGTATTAGGAAAATTGACACCATAGTGCAAACAGTGCTACATAATTTCCTTCTGTGAAACATTTTCCGTCGTTTCCTTGTGCAGAATTATTTGAAGCTCAGCATCATTTCAGCATGAGTATGGCAGGGGTGGAAACTCAGTATAGCTCAGTTTCACCCAGATTTTATCCAATGCAATGGAAATTAGTTACTCAGGATGTACTTCTGTAAATTATTGTAAATTCAGTTTCATTTACTAACAATGTATATATAAGAATCACAGGCTTACTCAAGATATCTGTATATTTCAGGAAAATGTTATGCACTTTAGAGGCCAGACTATATGCAGGCATGCATGTGTAAGTCATAACTCAGGGAGGTCTTATCAAAGACAGTATGTCCAAAGTGGGTCAATCCTCCAGCTCTGGGTGAGGGCAAAAGGTCAGGAATTTTTCTGGATGGGTTAGTAGGCACATAGCAGTCTATGGTGATGACTTTACTAGAACTGGCCCTATCTTCCTTAACGAGAATATTTCTGCTGTGAGAAGGAGCCTGGTATTTACTCCATGGGCTACTGAACTGGAATGACACTTGACCATGGAGATGGAGAACTCAAAGCCAGACCTACTCCTGTCTCCAGCATCTCTGGAAAACCACTCCTGTGATTTGACAATGATCCAACAGTGCTAAACCTACCACCACACCCACTGAAAAAAATTGTAAACTGACACATATCCAACATGGGCAGAAAAATACTGATGTAGATAAAAGCCTATGGGAACAACATGTCCTGCAGCAGCATAATGAAATGTAACATACATCCAAATGTGCAAAAGATTGCATAACTGAACTGTTTTTTCACTCTCCACATACACAGGATGCTTTTATCAGAGGAAGAAAAGGTTGAAAAAAGAAGTAAAAAGTTTCTGACTTTCGTTAACCTTCTCTTGTAGTTCAGGTTATTTCTTTAATGCATTTATCTGCTTTAAAATTGTCTCCTTAGCCTCTCAAGGGAAACCAATATAATACACCATCACATTTCTCACAGGAGAAAAAAGAACACTTACTCTTAATAGGTGGCAATTTTGCCAGATGTTATTGACATAGTAAGTGCGAAATTTCAGTGATACTAAATGCAAAGTGCAGCAGATTAAAGAACAATGGAACAAAGTGCAAAATGAAGTTTTAAAAAGCAGCAGTGTCAAAGTCAGAGAGAGTGTGAAAAAATTACATTTTAACAACACTATTAAGAACAAGTTTACTAATTACTGTAACTGGCACAAATTTAAAAGTACCTTCCTTAGACTCAAGAAAGTTTTTTAAAGTGTAATTTTTTTTCTTGTCAGCATTTCTTCTTTTCTTTATGTGCTGTAGTAGAGACATAACATTACTGGTACTAAAACAATGACACTTGGAACTCTTTATCTTTCACTTCTTAACCCTTTCTTATCAAGTAATATTGCTGCAAAGCCTGCTAGTGAACTACAGAAAATGCTTTGATAAGTAATACTGATCATTTTAAGATAAAGACAATGGGATTGATTCAGTCATGCTTTGCACATTCACCCACTGATAATAATGGAATTTACACACTAAGAATGACTTCTCATTAAAAGTTTGGCAAAATCCTTTTTTTCTGTTACCAAAAAAAAAAAAAAAAAAAAAAAAAAAAAAAAAAATCTATACAATGTGCACAGTTTCCTCGTATTCAATTATCCACAGCAATGCAATAATAAAATATAACAGCTGAGATGTGCATCATCTATAAATCAGAGAAGCTCCACTGCTTTCAGTGGCATTACACTAAACATAAGGAACTCAATTTTCTAGATTTTATTTGTATTATTAATATTATATTGACAAATAGGATCCATTTCTCAACTGGCAGCTATACATGAACTTCTGTTGAATCCATTGCAACTATTATTCGTCCCTTAACCCTGGTACTGTAATCTATAAAGTCTTCAGTGAGATTACAGCCAGTAGCAGCACAGCTAAGACTGAAATATTTATCCATTAAAACCAAATTGAATGTTTTCACACATTTGAATGACTAGGTCTGCTTTGATGTTCTAGAAATGAATGCTGATTGTAGCAGTGCTTCAAGCTGTTCAGAATTCCTTGCCCTGACTGGGAGTGCAATCATCCACACACCTATTGCAGAGAACAGCTCTAGTGTGGGAGACAATATGCTCACTCTAAACGGAACAGTTTTCTTCCTGCTTTTTGGAGACCCTAAAGTGCTTCAGATTTTAGGGACAATTCTTGGGCCAATACCTAACACTAAAAATCTATGACTGAAAAAATAATTCCCCTTTATAAAATAAATTATTGACATCACTTGTTTATTTTCAGTCCATGCTTTCATTATTCCGTGGGTACATTCACATTGCAAATGGAAAAGTGACTTCAGTGTGAAGTACCCAAAATACTTTTATACACCTAATGCTGACAGAAACAGCAGTTGAACCTACAGTATGGTACTAGATACCTAAGTAACATGCCAGGGCCCTTGAACAACCCATAACTCTGCACATCAAAATTTAATTTCAGCATTTCATAAGCTACATATATAGCAAGCAGAATTCCAAACAGAGATCTAGTAGGCAATTGCAAACTTGAATTATTATCTGAGAGAGGGTTTAAATTTAAGTCCATTTGGAAATAAAAGTAACAAAGCATCAAGATTTAATAAAATACTACTACTTCTTGTCTGTGACAAGAGAATGTTGACTTTGCATAGGGTGTGCCCTAATTATGATTCCATTAATGGGACTTCTGGTGTGTGTTGGCTTCCCATCAAGTGTAACATCACTATCCCTTTAGTATGTCGTTTGTAGTAACCAGCAGCCATTGGTTTCACTGTATCAAACAGCATGTATGTGATTACCCAGATGACTACAAAGGCCTTACAGGGCCCTAGTTGTCCTTGGTCCCTGTCTGGTGAGCTCACCTGTTATTTTAAAAGAGTTATTTGGTGTTAATATATTTACTCTTCTGTCTCTTCCTGGTATTTTTCTTTATAACAGATTTGTTACATCTGGGGTTCCAGGTTAGAATCATGCTCTGTAATTGCTATCTTCTATGTGCAAACCCATAGACAGCCTCAGTGTGCTGGACAGTTCAGGTCTCAAGCACTGTCTAAAGTTCAGTGTGACTCAACGTGTGTCCCTCTGGCTTCTCAGCACTCTTGATTTCCTTTCATCCTCAGGTGGGGAGAATGACCATATTCTATTCTGAACTGTTTTGAGATTTTACTAACAACAATCCTGAAAGACAAAACTTAAATTAATTGTATAGTTCTAGCATGATACTTCTTGGCCTCAGCTAGACTCTTTGCCTAGTCTCTCCATTAGTTCCAAGATTTTAGATCTCTGCTAATATTATCTCTTACTTCTTTTTCATTGAAAGTCACAAAAAAAAAGGATGCACACCTAGAAGTCACAGAATCACAGAGTCACAGAATGTCTTTGGTTGGACGAAACCTTCAAGATCATCTAGTCCAACCTTCAACCCAACTACAGTCCTCCCAACTACAATAAATGGAAAAAAAAAAAGAGACAGTTTTCACCATTTTCCAATTGTAGCTTTTTGAAAAAAAAAAAATTCAGCAAGTTCAGGGCAAGTTTGCCAACCATGACTAATATTGAACCATAATGTCAGGAAGGGGGTGGAAGGTCTTTACATGACTAGATATTTTTGTCTTGACATGTTGTTGCTAAAATAAAGTTCAGGGTCTAGGATTTTATCATATTCAATTATTGCTATCAGCTTGTGCATTGGACATGTATTCCTAAAAACTACCATTAGAATAATTTGATCTGCTTCCTCCTTGTAGACAAACAGTAATTGTCCACCCATCTCTCCCCTCCTTTATCTTCTCACCTACTGCATCTCTTCCTGTTCCCTAGGGGGGCCTCATCAGAGCTACATAAACCTTTGTTATATATGTATTTTACCTCCTACTGCACTGTTAATGGAACTCTTTGATTTCTTGCTAAACTATGGTGGACTTCTATCAGATAATGTTTAATCTTTTGCTGGACTTGTAGATATTCTGTACGTCAATAAAACTACCTTATAAAGTTGCAGCTCCATAAAGATTCATCTCTCTATTCAGTATTCTGTATGAGAGACACTGGAAAGTTCTTTCTACCCTATGCCCAGGTTATAGTCTCCATCTCCTCCTTTATTTATTTTGGTGACTCTGCAGAGAAACTGTTGGAGCACCATAAAGTTTCTCGTAGTTTGTGGCTATTTTAGGGTACTTATGATCCAGTTCAAGAACAGTTAGAGAGATTAATAATCAGCAAATGAAGGAGCCTTAACAGCAAATTTCTGTAATGTAATTCAGTAATTCTACTATTTCAAGTATATACAAATCTATGAAAACATGTTTCTAATTTTAGTTCAGCATAGCTAAAAACAGGCAGTATCATTCATTCTTATGCAATTGCAGCTCAAGGTGACAAACATCATGAATAACACTAGCTTTAGAGATTTCTGTAGTTTGGTATTGACATCACAGAGCATCTTTTCAGCCTTCCCAAATCTGGACCAAGGGGTTCCAGAGTTGCCTAAATCTACCTGGAATTTGACCAAAGTTGCAGAGTTGATCTCAGTTGTTAAAGAGCTAAGAGTGGTAAAATGCTTATACCACATATGAGCAGCTATCACTACCTGTCTTGTGAAATTATATTAAGCTATCTATATTCTTTTGATAGGCTCAGTCTAGCTATTAGCACTCTCCACTGGAAGCAGACAAGAATTCCAGAGAAAGATTGAACGAAATTTTGGAAATAGACACATCTAGATTCCAGAGTTTCTGCCCTTTTGTAGGATACATGTTATATTTTTCGCCTCTCTCACTGATTACATTATACATTATTATAGCAGAGAAGCCAAGTAAATCACTGAAAATCTAAATAAACCCCAAATTTATTCTGATTTTTCTCACCCTTGATTTTACATTCATTTCAAATTCAGCAGTAAACTGTTCCCACCACTGGCTGAATGTGCTGCTTTCATACAATGTGCTCCATCCATTCTCCCACAAACCTCAAAGAGTAAAAAGAAAAGGAGCAATAACAGAAAGCTCAGCCCACATAGTCTGTTTAAATAATCAGCCACACTTGTTTATTCACATGGGCTAGACATCTAAATTTAGAATGACCTTAATACTTCTAGGCTACAAGAAGGAGGCAGAACAATTTGAGCCTCTAAAGATGTCCAAAAGATAGTGATTTAAGAATCCATTTTTAGACCTATTTAGAAATTAATGTAAAGCTGCATTACAACATACATGGAGTAAAACATCATGTTTCTGTATTTTCCCAGCATGATATGAGGCAAGTAATATACACTAGTAAAAAAGTGTTGCTTTCATGATTAGGCTTGTACATCTTTTACAGCTTTTATACTTCCCAAGTAAAACCTTCCAATCTATCTCTTCCCCCTGAATTTACACGAAAATGACACTTCCTCCCAAAAGTCCCCATAAAATGAGCACTTTTCTCAAAAGGTAACATGAAATTCTATAATACTGTTTTTGCTGCAGTATTGTTTACTGCAGCAAGTTGGTTTGAATACCTCTTCTTCAGTACATTAATTGACACATCTTTCGAGTATGATGGGGAAGTGGTTACAGTAATACTTAAAATTTACCTTCATTTATGTGCCTGATTTGACAGCTCCTTAGAAATCTTCCAACAGGTCATTTCTACGTTAACTTCTCTGAGATGTCTTTGGGAAGTAAGAACAATTTTGAGACAAGAAAGAGAATAATCAGGAAATTTTTCAAAGGTGTATTGAAAATGTCATAATACTTTACTTCCAATTTACTTGTATACAAAACTGTGTCTGAATTACTAGTGGGAGTGTACACTTGGATGAAAGACATGGATAAAAGAAAATAGGAAAAAGAAATGTGTGTTATGACCAAAACTCCCTCTTTTTACCATTTTTAATATCTTTATATGTAAACTCAAACATGTGCTCTTTTTCTTTTCCTTGATCTCATTCCTCTCATTTATAAGAGAGTTATAAATGTTTGTTCTACCTACAGTCTTCTCAGAAAATTGTCATTCTTCTGTGACTGCACCAAAAATGCTAAAAAAATAACTTGTCCTACCCTCCTCTGCTTCTTCAACCCATTTGTCCCTAGAGAAATGAAGAACTGATTAAAATAATATGCCTAAAGCTGCTCTGCAGAGGCTGTTCTCAAGGCTTTCTTTGTAAGCTCCTATTATTGATTCTTCATCTTCTTAGTTCCTGAATAAGACATGTCACTGCAATCACAGAAGGTAATAAAACCAACACTTCTAGTGACCATGTAAGTTGATGCCTTACCAACAAGTTCTTCCAAACACTAACCCTCTAGGACACATGCAGGATGTACAATCATTTAAAAAATGGGGAAGAAAATTCCTCAAAATCAGTACTGAAGTTTGACAGAATAGCTGGGATGAGTTTCAATCTACTTACAACATCTCCAAAACTATATAGCAAGTCACAGGCTAACAAATATAATCAGCAAGAACTTTAAACTCTCAGAGAAAAAATATATTTCCTACTTTGTTTGTCCCAGAAACTCAGGAGAAAAAAAAAAGGAATGAATGAAAGGAATATTAAAAGAAAAAAAGACAAATGCAAATGACATTACTTTCCAAAAGAACAAGTTAAATGTGTTTAGATTCTTGGAATGTGCTTTTTTGCAATTTCAAATGTTTTAAAATGTAAACTCAACTCCTAGTTTTCTACTGGTAATTACAGAATGGTCTCCAATTATAAAAAATGTTACATACTCCTAATCTTCATTCCAGATGAAAAATGTTTTTAGTTAAGTATTTACATAGGGCATTGGAACATTAAAACAGACAAGTTACATAGGACTGGATAATATCTGTGAATTCCTTTGTTAGTAATGGCATGTTCTCTCAAAGACTGGGGGGATATATCAAATAAAGTTCAATATTTATCCTCCTGAATGATTTTCTGGTGTCCTCTGAAAACTTTCAAATTACATTTTCCTCCAAATTTTGAGATGAAAATGCTGTCAGATCAAACTTTTGTCTGACATTTTTGTCAAGACAAATCTTACTCTAACTAGGTTTTTTTTTTAGAGTCTGTCCTGCAATGCTGCAATCCATCAAAACAGGCTGGTGTTAGGAGAATGGTAAAGCCTTCAAACACAAAGATTACTGGAACAAAAAATACAAAGCTTTATATGTGTGAAAGTCAACCCAGGCCAAGGCAGTATAATCAGCATAGTTGGAAGGTGTAATTTTTAAATTTGTGGTTTATGTTCTGCCTTTTAAATTAAAACAGGGCAGCATATATGAGAAATAAATATATGAAAACAACATGATAGAAGGAAAACTAGGAAGACAGGAAAAAAAGAAAACTGAAGAGGAAGAGGTTGTATTTTAAGGGCAATTCTGGAAACAGAACAGTGAAATGAGCAATAGACTAGAGGCAGGGTTAGTACAGAAAGGTATTAGAATTTGTTAAATCAATTGCCATCGTTAGAAAAGAATAGACAGACTTTCAGGCATGCAAGCCCTTCTTCAGATCTGAAACAGCAGGGAGTACAATAAAACTTTTCAGGTACTGGAACTCTTATTACCCACCCACAGACAATGTCAGAATCCTGAATGGCAGAGGATGCATATGTTGATGATAGGTGACACCATCTGAATTATTCAAAATACTGAAACCCATAAAGTATTAAGCTACCTCAAACTTAAGACATGCAACTAAAGCTTTTGGGCAAGGACTCCGTTGGATTTGGAAAAGGTTAACGTGGAAGTCTGTTCTCAATCCATTTTTAAATCATCATCTTATCTATGATTTTTCTGGGAGACAGGACCAATTCCAGGGTTCTCCTGAGGCACTGATAATGCAGCATAACCTGTCCTTAGATACACTTCTGACCCCATAAACACAGCGGAATGGTTCAGTTCTTTCATTTTGATAGGAAGGAGAGAGGTGCTAGATGTTGGAGAGCAGATCCATCTCCCACACCTGCCAAATATGCATCTCACAATGCCCAGTTCTGGAAAGAATACATAGAGGCGTAACACGTCCAAGAAATGTAATAGGAGGCCAATCCATTCCATGTAGGACAAGAGCAGAAGACTTCATAGACAAGTGCAGCACAACATTTAATGTGCTATAATGTTCCCAGATTCAGTTTTGTATTCTTCTTTAGGCATTGCCCCTCTTTGGAGTGATGGTATTATCATAGACTACAGGTATTAGTATTGTTTCCCACATGAAGTGCTGTGCCTAATACACTGTGTGCATGTGTGTGTCTATGAATGCATTTGAATAGCTGTTAACTGTGAAGGATGCTGACCACCTGGAGAACATCTGCATTCATTAGAAGTTTGGAGTTCTCAACAACTGCCATGGTCAACGCTTGACACAATATATTTTAGTGAATTTCCCATAATAAAGACAATACCAACTACCAAAAGCCAGAACCAGTAAGTACTGTCAAGATGATCCTTACATTTCACTTTAAACTAAAACAGTAACAGCAACATGTTAGAAAGACAGACTGTTCCCCAACTACTATTATTTATTGTGACAGCTCCTGATGGACTTAACAGGTCAAGGCCCTCTTGTACTTGGTGTTGTTCAAGATATACTGTAAATAATAGTCCCTGTCCCCAAAGCTCCAAAACTAGTAAGCTTATACACAACCTTACACAAAACTCTCCATACCAACATAAATATCTCAGTCATGTCAGGATGCTACAAAACACAAACAAATGTTTCATAATGCAGTAACCTGATCAGATTAGTATTTCCTGGAGTTTTCCTTCCATGTTCCAGAGAACTGGACACTAAGGGGCTAAGAAGCATCTGCTATATGTGCTTCTCTTTTTAAAGAAAAATGTTATACCAAATGGCAAACATACTAATGACAAAGTGCAGAAATCTACTGACACATACAGGGTATAATTCTGTACTTGCATACACATCCAAAAGATGTATGCTGACTTCTAGAGACTTTTAGAGAAAGGAAGAATTTTCTTCTAGAGAACAGAAATGCTGTGCCTGAAAAAAACATTCCTAAAGCATTCTGTGGGAACAAGGATGGTAGATACAGGACAATATCTATTTCTAGCATCTAGATAAGTCCATTCTCTTTCAGGAAAAAAAACAGGGGGGGGGCAACTACTCTGAATCACACAATTGCAAACCCATTAGTTTGATCACATTTCAGAAATGCTATTGTAAGTGCCTCTCATGCTGACATCATTCACTGTGTATAATAAAACCACAGCCCTTTCTCTCGGTCTGGCCCACAGCTTTGAGAGGGTCTTTGGTTTCTTTCTTCTCATTTTTTTCCCCTATAAGCAGGCAGTTTCCAAATTCTGACATTTCTCCTTGAATAGTGTCGTCAGCAGTCAGATATTTCTTTCTGACCACGTCTGTAAAACACTTGTTCAGGCCCTTATCTTCTGCTTTTACCTCAATTACCTCGTGCAGTACATCTCTTCCTTTCTAACCTCCCATATATTCATATCACCTTCTCTGTACAATCATCTACAACTAAGGAATATCTGTCCTGCCTTTGAGTCTGACCCAATGTATCTTTACCACACCTTGAATCCATCAACCCCCTGATTACAACATTTAAGCTCCTTCCCCCCATTTCAGAGCTTTGCTCTGCTTATTTATTCAAGTTGGCCCTTATTGCACCTCCTCCCCACCACCTTGGCAGCAATTCCAGCTTTGACAGCTGACTCCCTATTTCTCTGTCAGACTAATAATGGTCTCTTCATTGCTACCCTTTTTTTAGCCAAATAACAAGGCCACTGCCCTATTTTCTTTTAAATTCCTTGTCAGTACACTCTTCTGATGAAATGCCTACATGAAAAAGTGCAGCAAAGACTGGTAAGAACTGGGGTAGGAAATGAAATTGTGAGACTACATTTGCCTAAATCATTCAGAGTAAAAACTGCGATTCCCCTCCTACCTGTCCACTTTGGATCTGCAGAGAAAGGTCTGTGCTTGACCACTGCCCCATTCTTACCCACATCTTTACAAAATCTATCAGCTAGGGTGAATGCCACCTTGATCTCCATCTCTGCATTGCCCATCAACTTTGAAGCTGAACAGGCTTTAACTGAGGACAGAATTTGGCCTGTTTCCTGAATTAAATATGGTCCTGTCAGAATGCTCTTACATTAGCTGAGGACAAAAAAAAAAAATAATAAAATAATTAAATTATGGAGAAAGGGTTTAAATCAGGAAAAGTCATTAAAAAGACATCATTAAATATATGGGGATTTAAGCAGCTTTTAACAAAGAATGCATCTGGAAAGAAAGCCTAACTGTATTTTTAAATCTGACAATTGTGTTCTGCTCTTTAAATCCTAATCTTTAAAAGACAAAACTACTGTACATTGAAGAAGGTTGGGGAGAACTTTTCATGCAAAGTCAGTAACAGTCCTAAAATTGAAGGACACATAAGAGGTATGCTTCAGTCTTATGTTTATAAAGTGTTATACATCTGCATTTGTATAATATGTTTTTGGCAAATCCTAAATCACCTAATAGTGTGATGAAATGCATGTGGGCACAAGTGCCAGCATTAGAACGTTGCAATAAATTAACTTCTAATACAGAAGTATAACTCCACTTATTTATCTACGCACAAATACACACTTGCAGACATACAGCAAACATGTAACAAAAATCACAAACCAAAAGCCCTGATTCTGCATCTCTGTTAAGACAACAAAACTTACAGCAATGTCAATGCAAAATGAACTGAAAAACCCAAGTACTGCATAACTGCATGCTACATCCTGAAAGATTCATACTGAGTTTAATTAGAATAGGTACTAATGCACTAAGTGAATAACACATAAAATATAGACTAATATGCAGAATCAGAAATCAACTGCTGCCAGCTTTACCTAAATACTGGCATGACAACACTGAAATTATATGGACATAACCTTATATATACCTCATCAGACTTTCTAACCACTTACACTCTGCTAGAGTGGTCACCATTAAAAACTTTACTGCTTAGTTTTTCCAAATAGCTAGCATTACTCTTTTATGGTATTTTCTATAGTTAGTATATAGAGTACAGAATATTACGATGAAGTTAGTGACTTGCAATGTTATTTATAAGAATTTTAATGGAAGTTGCTGTATTCTGTCTGTTGTAAAATTTAAAGCGTAATATTTTCTCCTGTTTTCTCTGTTTTAAACAGACTGCTCTAAGAGTTTCTGTGTACCTCCAGTAACTGTTTAGAGTCTATTACTATGGGAACTGAGTATCACCTCAGTGTACTCTACATTCAGTATCAATGTATGGTTTAGCTGGCTGAGGCCAGCACTTTCTCCTCATTTACTTTGTATTGATATATGACAATCCTGATAAGATAGACCTGCTACACTTAGAATGAATAATTATATAATCAAATACTGTATATTAACCTGGTCTCTGGCCAATCTAGCACCTGTCTGCCAAGTTCATAATTACACTGTTCTAAAGTGAAGGGTATGAAATACATTAATTTCATACCATTTTTGGTCTTATTCTAAAGTTCGTTTATTAGCTAGCTAGTATCGACAACAATTAAAGTTTGCAAATTCAGGTCTTGATTTTTCCTATTTACATACTTTTTGATGTCTCTTTTCTCCATATTTTCCAACCCAATACATTGTTTATACTTATTTTACATCTTATTTGCTTAGCGATTTTGTATTTTGCAGGCTTGTTCCAACATGTTCTTTAGTGAAAACTTAAAACCATATATTTTTATACAAACTCCGATGAAACTGAAGCTAAATTCATCAACACGCTTAATATAAAATTACATTTGGATTGCTGACTTTTATGGCACATCCAGCTGTAATGATACATTACTTATCAATGCCTCACTTTTAATGTCAGACAAGTTATGTGAAGCTAGCTTGTTCAAGTAATGGATTTACTGATTAGTTCCTGTTTTGGTCTATAATTGTTCAATGATTTCCTCAATATTAGCTTAACCAAAAAGCTTATATATAATTCTTTGCAATCTGCTTGACAGAAATACAGAACATTCATGAGAATCACAGTTTAAGTTAATCAATAAAGGTTTTATCAAGAGTTTTTATTTATAGCTAATGCAAATGTTTAAAAAAATGTTACAGCCATTAATTATTAGCAGTTTTTTTAAAGCACAAAGTAAGAGTTGAATAAATGTACTTTAAGACACTTAAAGCCTAGGCATTCTTTTTAAAATGACTAGCTAAAGAGCCCCTTGGGCTGTCTTTTTACTGCTTTTCAAAGCTCTAATAGCACTTTTTCACCAAAGACACACCCCTTGAATCCTCCGAGAGATACAATAGCATAATTGTTCTTTTAGGTTTTAAGGCCTTGACATATCTGTCACTGAAAGAACAGTGAATAATAATACCAGAACTATTTTATGCAAATTCCACTTAGAGGTTTCAAGATTTTTGTGAGACTGATCTTGCCTCCTTGTTGACAGTTTTATTGTCACATTAGCTTTACATGAGAAAGTGGTAAAGTTTTTGTCTTTGTTAAATAATACCCCACTTTAAAATCTTTTAAAGTTAAAAACAAATACAAAAACAATGAGATGGAAACATCAATTTGGAAAGGTATCAAAGGAGAAAACAGTAGTCACTTGTAAGAATTTTTTCCACTGTCTTTCATTTTCAAATTTTAAGTCACACTCATTATAATGTGTAATATGGACAAAAATGAATATTTACTTGCATATATGTGTATATTTACACACACATATAGTGTTATGAATAAAACATACCAGAATGTGTATTCCTAGGCTAGTAAATGATGAATGGCTCATATCTCAAGGTCGCAAAACTACTGAATACTTTCTGTGTATATGTATGTTCATAGGCAGCTGATTGTATACAAACAAAATGCATGCTAATATGTTGCAACTACTAGATTCAGTTGGCAGAGAGGGGTTGAGGGAAATATATGCATACACTACAGAAGATACCGTTAGGTCAGTTTTGCAAAATTTTCTGAGATGCAAGGATCTGAAGAAGATGTCATCTAAGACACAGTCCCAAATATTTATACAGTATTTTTCACTGTATCTTACACAGAGCATGAAGCCTGTCTACCCCAGTACCAAACAGTATACTGTAGATGTTTACAGAGTTTACAAATAAATCATTTTGCCACAAGGACTTTTATTTCTGCTACACGGAAAACAATTGTATTTTACCCTTCTATCTTCTTCACTAAAGAAGGTAAAGAAATAGTTTTGATATGAACCAGAAGAGTCTTCTGACTTACATTTAAAAGCACCCTTAGAATTCCTCTAGAGCTAGTCCAATCCAGACCAAATTCTTGTGACTTACACCTCTCTCCTTAAACTGCACTAAGACGAGAAGCTCAAGAATGTCTACAGAAAACACATATTTAACGAAGAGATTCAGCATGGGTGACACCCCTCTTTTTTGAGAGTTCCTTTAGGACAGAACATTTTCCTTTCAGTATAGTGTCATCTCCAAATAATTGCATATAAAGTCAGAAGTTCAGTCAGCTCCAAGGTCAAAATTTGTTACCAAAACAATAATAATAATTAAATAGTAATAAAATATATATATATATCTCCC